>JACWBX010001541.1:0-26352 GCA_014622435.1 Polypedilum pembai
TTTTCGAAAAGTGTAGTTTCATATCCCCGGGAATACCGAAAATTCGGTATTCCCATCTTCGAATTGAATCGGACTACCAGGGTTGCAACTAACCAAGAAATAATAGAATATTTCATGCCGATATAATTTGATCCAAAATCTGGATCAAACTTTATTCAATTTTTTCGAAGCCGTTACAAAATTTCTTTCAAAACCTAATTTTACTATAAATTTCTAATTATTTTCATTTCTTATCTAATTGTAAAGAAATATTAAAACATAAACTTTAATGTAAAGCACAGTTAATAAGAATATTCAGTGATCTCTTAAAATTTTTCATTCAAAAAAGCAGTTTTAGGGGCATGTTCAGAAGATTTTTGTCAAAAAAGACATCCCCCTGGATTTGAATTTTAACGGCTAAATCGCGTATTGAAATATTCTATTATTTCTTGCTTTTTATTTTGATATTGTGTCATTAAATTTGAGGAAAAACGGTAGTATAATCAAGAGCTATACTCATACACCTATAAATTAATTTATAAATATTATTGATTACCATCTTTTAATGAATTTTAGTTATCATCATCAAAATAAATTTTATTTAGTATCTCTAAGCATTTTTTCAGACAGGTTGAATAAAAATGCCGATGAATATCATTTAAAGTTTAAATTATCAAAAATTTTCTATTTATTTAATGGGAAAAATTTAAATAATAATTATCATCTCTAATTTATTATTGATTAAAAATTGCAATATTTGACTTCATGTGGTGTTATTATAAGTGTTGCTACCAGTTCGATCGCCTCAAAGCGTGACGCAAACACTAGCTTAAATAAATATCAAAATTCCAATGAAATATGTACATATTATAAATGGAAAACTTCTTCCTCTCATCATCCAATAATAATTTACTCAGATTAAAATCTAACTCGAAATTAGATATTTGAATAAAGAGAGTTTTTTTTGCATGGAATTTCTACAATCTTAATGAATACAGAGATTTATTTCTTCATCATTATTAAATAAATATAAGAAACTCTATTTTCTTCTGTTGCTAAAGAAAACAGAGAAGGAATTAAAAATTATATTTTCTCCGTTCAAAATCTCCCGAGTAATTTGAATGATGTATTGTTTCAAAGGAAAAAGTCAAAGAAATTTTACACCAGGTGAATTTTTACCTTACCATGAAATATTGTTATTATTTCAATTGGTTATTGTTCTTCATCATCAAAAAAGACGAAAAGAGTGAATACGACAACAACTTATTACAGCATAATTGAATATATGAGGCGTGATATTTTTATCATCGTGTAATAATCTATAATAATTTCACAATATAATTAAAACTTTTATTCTTTCAACGGAAATGAATGAAAACTCTCTTAATGTGCTATAAGTATAAAAAGATGTAGAGAAGAAAAGAAACAGCTAAAATGTATTTTTTTTAATAATAAAAATTTACGAACTTAATGTAACGTACATGGCTTTTCGTTTTTTTTTGGCTGCTTTCATTCGATACATTCAAAATTACTATATTTTATCATTTTTTTACTTTTCTTAATAAGTATATTCAGTGTGGTTTCAATCATATCATCGTTCTTGTGGGTCTATCTCTCTCTCTCGCTTTCTCTTATGAAAAAATTTAACCTTTTCATCACAATACCATATCGCGGAGCTGAGCAGAATTTCTGTATGCACCACTTAAATTTTATTTTTATAATACATATTATAGACTATTGTGAAGAGAGGAGAGCCAGCAGAAAATTATTGATATCATTCAATGCTGCTTGAACATAAATCTTTCTCTAGACTCAATACACATTACAACATGTATCAAAACCAATACAATCAAATTTCACCACCGCTTTTTAATTTACCTTTTCTTTCTCTCTCACTCTCTTGCTCTTTTTTGTCTGTGATATAAACTACAATTAGAAGCAAAAACTAGTCTGACAAGATTTAAGTAACAACGATCATGTATAAAAATAAACAGCGGAAAAATTTACAATAAGAGCAAAAAAATTTGAAAATAGGAATTAATAATATTTTTCTTTTTTCTCTCTCTCTCTCCACTTCTTTCATCCATGAACTAAATTTTTAAATGTTTGGCATCATTACATGGAGCCGAAAGGAAAGAGAAATATAAAAAAACAAAATTTCGGTGTATGAATTTATTAGTATTTGAAGAACTAGATTAATAATACGAACGAAAAAATGAACTCATTAAAATTATCGTGACTTTTGAGTTTTTGCTCATACACACAAAAAAATGGCTAAAGTATAATAATAATAATAATAATCTTCCCAACATGGACCCATGGTTTTGAAATTATCTCTTTCTTTCTCTCTCGCGATAGTACCCGCGTTTGTTTGTGACAAAAACGAATGTACGATTGAAGACGTCAGCATGACAATAATGAATGAATTGAAAGAAAAAATGACAACGACGAGAGTTTCTTTAAATGCTATTTAAGATGAAGTTATTAGGTTTTGCTGTTGTCGATGTTGTTGTAGCAACGATTTAGCAAAAGCGATTATTCACTTCTTTTTAACGCACTTGTGTGTATAAATTACAATTAATTTTAGTGACATAACACGCAAGGCCTTGTTTCATGCTCTCATATGTAATGCGAATTATAAAGCAAATAACTTTTAAGTAAGTGTTTAAGTAGTCGAGAGCTATATCATAACAATTCTATTACAATTTATTCCGAGAGATGGAGAGCAAAAAGTTAAACTAACTGACTTGTTGTATATATAATTTTCTGATTATGGGAATGAATATGTATTTATTTTTCCAATGATAATTATCATTTCATTTCAAATTTGTAGGCATGAAAGAGCAAATTGCAAATTGCTTTTCAAATTGTTGATTTTTTACCTCTTCTTATTCTTCTTCTTTATCTTTTTTTGAAGTTCGTTTAATTTTTGCTAACTAACTAACTAGCTTGCTTTCATACACACGCTTATGCATGAGAGCGGCCAAAAAAAAAGAAATCAAAAATTTCAATTAATCTCTTTATGACAACAGAGATATTTGGAGCTGAGAAACGAAAAAAAAAAAAAAAATAACAACACAAACAAAATCTTACATGCACTCAATAATAGAAATCGAGTCAAGATGAGAGAAAAAATCTTTCTTTCTTTTTTTGAGAGAAAAACATTAATTATAATTACAAAAAATCATGACCTTTTCCGTCACTTCTTCATTTTTCTATGCGCTCGCTATTACTCTTCTCGATTGAAAGTATTAGAAGCATTAAGCATTGCCGTATAGCGCGCAAAAACATTTTTATTGAATTTCTTTCACATAAACATACATACATATGAAAAAAATTGTTACTTTTTTTCATTCTTTTCCTCTCCTCCTGCTCGTTTCAATGTTTGTTCAATAATCAGTCGGGGTTAAAGCATAACTGCTAAGATTTATGTTGTGAAAATTGCTTTGCTTGCCTTGCTTCACAGCCAGAATGATTTGTGCCAACTCTATAGAGATAAAGACGTTTTATTCCAAAATAGGTTATAGTGGCAAACATAATTTGACTTAATTCACAATAAATATTGTTAATTCAGAGACAATAAGAAGCTTCAAATAAAAGTAATAATAATAATATTTAAGAAACAACGTCTACATCGAAAAAAGAAGAATAATGAGAGAGAGAGAGAAAAAAAAATCGTGAAAAGATGGAATCTTTATGAAACAAAAATTGACTGAATTTATAATGAACAATAATCAATTTTAATTAAGTACACAAATGTTTAATCTCTCTCTCTCTCTCCTTGTGTCTTAAGCTCAATGCACAAATTCAAAAGTCAATTGCCATGATGATATAATAATATTTAATAAGAAAACAAAATGGCTCATCTATTTGAAGCACAAACAAATCAGTCGTCAACGCTGCTGCTGTTGCTGTTTTCTGTTGCTTATTTAAACAAAATCGAATTCAAACGAATAGATAGTTTGCAGCAATAGTAATAATAAGAGAGGAATATAAATTCTAATTAATTCCCTTCAATGTTCAATTATTCTCTTACCGCAAAATTAGCCTGCTCTGTATATATATATTCGCGTTCATGAAAATTTAATGCTCTTAATTGAGGAGCGAAAGAAAAATTCTCTCAAGTCATTGCCGAGGCGCAATTTAAAAGTGATGTTTATGTACATAATGAATTTTTCATGTCATGCAATTTTTTTTCACTCGCTTATTTCACATCTCTCTCTTCATCTTCAAAACAGTAAGTGATACGAAAAAAAAGAAGAATTTTTCAATGATGAAAAATAAAGCGAATTTTTTGCTGTTGTTTTTTAACAAGAGTCAAGAAAGCGATATAAATTTATATCGACCCAAAATTAGATCTGCTTTAATGCATACATATATTCACGCATAGATGAGAGTGTTTGTGTACGGGTCTGTCTATGGCATAAAAATTGAATGTATATAAATGACTTCAATGCGTGTATCTGGGCAAAACCCGGCGATTTATATACAACATACCAAGTCGGTACTAAAGCAGGCAATTTTTTCATCTCCTCTCTTTAAACTTCTCCTCTCTCGTACGGCATTAAATTTGATATTTTAACTATTTGAGATCATTATTTTTTATATTATTAAAAGAGACTTTTCGCTCTGTAAGTAGACATATAGATAGTGAATATATTTGAGTATATGTAAGGCTTATGTAGCTCGCCGAGCACAATAGATTTTTGCTTCGGGCGTGTTTCATGGAGCAAAAAAAAAATTATAAAGGAGAACACAGCTAATGACATTTAAGAATTTCAATCTGATTCAATCGATTTTTTTTTCGCTGATTTCTGTTATAGCAAAATAAGTAAGAAGAAACAGGCACACAGGCTTGGAACAATTTTATATTTTTCATTATACTTACCGAAAAAAAATTCTTTACTGTATTATTCAACGATCATGCACTTTTTGTTTATTTTTCTATTCTCACACTATAGTTTTAATTAGATGAATTTTGTTAAAAGAATCCAGGAAGAAATTTTTTTCACTAAATAATTTGTTTGTCTCTCTCTCCCTCTCTATGTGATTTTAGATCGCAAGCAAAAGATGAGATGATGTAAATTAGAAATCTTCACGAATATAACAGTTTTAATGTTTATCACATTTAACTCCACACCAATGACAACGAAAAATGTTAAAAAATTATTATTTGAACAGAAGAAATGTTTTAAGATAGTTTGTTGGTTTCTTAATTTCTATTGAAAATTATCACCATCAGCTCACGTTATAATGCATTTACTGTTTTATGATTATTATTATTTTAATACTCTTTCAAATCCTATCTCACTGCTAATATCTCTTGACGTGGTGAGCATAAATGTTTATTAGGCAATTATCAAAGTCATGACACACACTCACAATAGATACATATCTGTTTTTATGCGAGTTTCCATGGATGGATGAAACAGCACATGAATTCAATTAACGAAAAAAAGAAATATTTTTTGATAATAATTCATTTCGTTTTGTTTCGGTTATTTTATTTCCATTCGATATTTGCAATCATAATAGTAATTTAGCACTTAATTGAACGTATTATTAATTTTTTTTCTCATTCATCTTCAAGAAAAAAGTTTCTTTTATTTCTCTTTTTTTTCACTCTATGATACTTTTTCTTACTTGCCGATTTCACAGATAAATGTGTGTACTAATGTTTAGTTTTTCAATAAATGAATTCCATTCTTCCGACACATTATTTTTTAGTTTTTATATTAAATAAACACTTAAATAAAAAATATTAAAAATATATATCGATTTAGATAATAACTGTTTATTGAATGAGAAAAGTTAAAAACTACTAACGTTCATTTTCAATCCTCGAATCCAACTGACCGAGTAATATAGTAAAGCGAGGTGCCTTTTCGCGTATTCAATAAATTTCTGAAGCACGAAGTTACAAGCAACGGAGCTCTGAGAGAGGAGAAGAAAAAATGAAATAAAGTATGAAATGTACAAGACACAAAAGTCGAGGCGCACAGCGATTTGCTTCTCTTTCTAGCGAGTGTGTTGAGAAAAGAGTTTACAGACAGTATTTTTTTTTATTTTGATCAGTTTCTCAACATTGAGTATAAGAAGAGGAAAGCTTAGAGCGATATTTTTTTTTCTCTCTCTCGTTCGCTCTTTTATTTCAATATTTTTTGTGCAGAAAATTTTTTTTTGAGTGCAACACAATCAAGCAACAGCCAACCACAATATCTTAATTGATCAATTTGATTAAAATTCTCGATGCAAAAAAAATCTTTGCTCATAAAACTCTGAGAGTTTTATGTATGACAGGAGAGAGATATTTGATTTGCTAAAAGCTTAAAAGAGAAATGTATTAGACTCTGCTAAAAGCTTCATATACAGCTATAATGATAGTTTCTCTCTCTCTCTCTCTTCTCTGACTTAAATTCCAGTTTTGCACTTTTTCGATACATTTTCATTTTCAATTTCACACGCACTTTCTGTGATTTGCCGCAATCGAAGAAGATGCGATGAAGACGGAAATATATGTATAGATTCATTCCTTAAGTGCTTATCCAGTTTTATTTCTTTTTCCTTTATTTTATATTTTTTTATTTTTCTCTTTCGGGCGGCACAGTGTTTTGCAATCTGCCAAGTGAGTGAGTGCAGGTTGAAAGTTTCATGATCATGAAATGAGTAAATTGATTTTTTGCCTTTTAAAACACAAATAAAAATCACAAAGCTATAATTTTTTGATTATATGAAAAGAAATTGCATCATTTCGAAACTTCTTTTTTCTTTTTGTACTGTTGTTGCCAACGAGTGGACACTTAAATGATTTAATTTTCATCAAAAAATAATGTTTCTTTTAAAAATTTGATACCATTAGATTTTTAAACTTTAAACTAAGATTTTAACAAAAAATAATAGAATATTTCAATACGCAATTAAGCCGTTAAAATTTAAATCATTGGGGGATGTCTTTTTTAACAAAAAATCCACTGAAAATGCCCCTAAAGCTGCATTTTTGAATACAAATTTTAAAGAAATCACTGAATTTCTTTACTAATTGTGTTTTATATTATAGATTCTGATTGAATGTTTCCTCACAATAAGATAAGAAACGAAAATAATCAGAAATTCATAGTGAAATTAAGTTTTTAAAAGAAATTTTGTAACGGCTATAAAAAATTCAATCAAACGTAGCGTATAACTTGGACCATTTTTTCGTGATTGAAATATTCTATTATTTCTTGGATTTTAAGATAATATTGAAGTCTTCAAACTATTTATAGGCTTCAAAAAGAAAATTTATCGATAAAAGTCAAGTTGAAATCAAGTCTTAAGTCAACTTGATTTTCCTAACAAAACTGAATGTGTTAAATGATATGAATAGGGTTCGGATTTGCATGCATGTAGTCAAGTACATGCGCATGTATTTTGTCGAGTTGCATGCAAGTTGATTTATTTGAAATCGTCTCTAATTTGTTCAAATTTTATTTATATTGGGCAAAACTTGGTCAAATTTCGATAAAAGTCAATGATTCTTAAGTTCACCAAAAAATTGACTCAATTAAATAGAATCTGAACGAATTAGAGACGATTTCAAGTAAATCAACTTGCATGCAACTGGACAAAATACATGCGCATGTACTTGACTACATGCATGCAATTCCGAATGAAACTATAACTTAACGTTCTACTTTGATTGTTTTAATCAAATGATATCACATTAATAGCATTAGAATTAAATTTAAATAAAAATTTAAGTGTCCACTTTTTGGTTGCTGCTGTTTTTGCACATTGTATATGATACGACTATATCATTAGGTTTCTTCTGTGCCGAATTGAGTTAAAAGTTGCAGTGGCAGGCAGAGAAACAAATGAAAATGAAATGAGTAAATTTCAATATTCAATTATTGTTCCGTAAAAATTTCCTTTTCTTCTGCTTCTCTTCGCCATAATTTAATTATTATCAAGAGTCATATCATGTGATTTCTTAATGTTGCTGATGGGCCTTCATATTCTCTCTCTCTTTCTGTTCAATGCATTCGGCATAAAAAGTAGTAATTGAAATTGGAAAATTCACTTTTACGCATAAGTTTTCATTAATTTCATTATATTGTCGAATTGCATCGTGCTGATAAAAACCAGTATTTAATATCATTGCCAATTGAATTTATTCATATTGCAATGACGTACAAGATAAGATGTTTCACAACGACGACAAAAATATTAAATGTCTCTTTCAAGTGTTTAATGATGCTAAAATAAATGTACCAAATTACATGAAATTTGAATAATTATCAAGAAAAAAGCTTCGAGCGCTTTTTAAATGAGCATAAAATAATTTTTTTCGTCTCTTAAATAAACTCATCGTCTCTCACTGTCGTTTTCGGAGAAGGTAAAAAATGAAAGAAAATTCACCATCTGAGATGAGAAATGGCTATTTTATTTTATAAACTTAATTTTTTATCTCATATAATATAGGTGAAAAGAGGGCTTTTTTTATGTATTGCGTTTGCTTTATGAAAAAATGACTTATTATTATGGCTCATTATTTAAATTACTTAATTTTTACAGCTCGGTCGTTTGTGTACATTGTGGTATAAGAACTTATTCTGTATACATTTTTTATTTATACTTTTATTGCTTATTTTATTATCTCAGATCGAACAGCAAAGTGAAGTTGTGAGGGAAAGAAGAAGCGCTTGTGAACAATTTTCCTTACATCGACCGTTCAATACATTTACCTTGCTTAATATAATAAATTAAAATTCCTTGTGAAGTTGATGTTGAAGACGGGCGAAAAGAAAAATTAAAATAAATTCGAGATCAATGCTACACTTTAGTCAATGAAGAAGAAATTTATCTTTGATAAGTGCATGGAAAAAAGGAAAAGAGTTCATCTCATTAGGGACTTTAAAAGCCAACATGAGACATTATTAAATGCATATATAAGAGTAAAATTTATTTACATATAATACAGTGTAATGGTAATGATGCAAATTTAAATTGCACACTGAAAATCTCCTTAATAACAAATAAGTAGAACTCTCTCGCAAGAAATTGCAATCATTAAAGCGCAATGCCATTTAAGGTTTTTCGTTCATCCACAAAAAAATAATTTACCGAACGATCAAATTCGCATTCATCTTCATCTCTTGCTGGCTTATTCGCACTGACCCGATTTCGCTTTCTTTTTCTCACTTTAGCGGAAGTTATGCCCACATTCGAACACACATGCGCGAATTAAAATTGAACGGCAGACAAAAAGGATTTAATTGTATTTAATTTTGCAAGACACAGAGCATAAATGACACTTAATTCACTCTCCATCAAAAACAGCAGTTGTAGTGATTATGTTCTTGAGGTCGGCATAAATAACACAGACTTTCTGCTGGAAGGTATATTGGAGAAACTGTTTACAGCTTATTTTATGCTAAAATCTGGCATCCCTCTCAATGGTCGAGGCCATCTTCAAAGCACGCAGCTTCAATTATGTTCTGCTCCAACCGTGCTCTGCCTTTATTTTTATTCGTAAATATGTACAAATGCCAAAAAGATTCCAAAACAAGTCGTCTTACTGAATATTCATATATGAAATTCGTGAATTTTTTTTATGTATATTCATGTGTTTTTGCGTCTCATTGTGAGGCATTCGTAATTATGACGAATTATTTTTTTGTTTCTTCATCTCCTTTCGTTAAAAGAAGTATTTTCTCGACGACTGCTCGTAAGTGGAGTGAAAGAGAGAAAAAAACGTGTGAAACATAATTAAATGTAATTTTGAGCCCACCAGAGACTGCTTGAATGCTTGATAAAAAAAAGAATAAATAAGTATGGTCACACACAGCATTTCTGTAATTTTACAACATTTATATATCTGAATTCGATGCTTGCAATGAAGAGAGAAAAGATTTGTGGGATGCAGGCGAGTTTTCTACATTGCTTCGTAAGCAAAAATGGAAATGATATGGAAATTGAGTGTGTCGTCTCTGTTGCAAAAAAAAATTAAATAGTTATGTAGTTGCTGCTGTTGGAAATTCCTTTAACTTTTTCGCTGAGTTGACATAAAGTAATAAAGAATACATAAAATCAATTTTCGTTTACTCATTTTCGCATTATAAGCTGTGTTGTTCGTGCATGTCATCTTTTGCTTCTTGCTCTTGTTAAAACGACAAGGAGAGAAAAATAAAAATTAAACATATATAAAATATGCTTCCTTTAAAACAGCAAGAAATTTCATATTTTTGTCTCTTCAACCGACAACCAGCTAGCCATTCAGCCGGCTATCGAAGACACATAAAATTCAGAGAACTTGTTGTATTCATGCAATTTTATTCTGTCGTCTTTATTTTCATAATTCCCTTTGCCGTAAATTATGAAACTACACATTCTTCTCATTAAGCTATACATACTAAAGAGTCTCGTAACTACCGCAAATTTGTTCGACTGCAGGAAGGAATTTCGTCGTTTATGCAAAAAAAAGCGATTTTTGTTGTGAATAAGTTATTTGGATAAATTAAAAAGCTATAAAAGAATTTTATCGAGTGAGACCGAGAGCCCCGAAGGTTTGCACGAAACCTTTTGTCCATCGCAGAAAGAACATTCTTTTTTTGGTGTGCTGTGTCCTCGAAATTGGCACACATGCATTGATAATCATCAATTACAGCGCTCTCTTTAACGAACATTAACATCCATTGGTATCGCGCATGATGAGAAAAACACAAGGAAAGTAATTTATTTAATGTGATTCGTACTTTTCGGGCATAATCACTTAATATATGTAAGAGACGAAAGCAAGCAGTGACTTGAGATGAAATTATAAAATTCATTGATCATCCGAAATCAAAAGTCACCGATATTTTCAATTTCAGCCCTCCCATAATTCTTAGATATTCATCGATCGAAAGAGAAAAAATCAGAGAACTCTTTTTATTATTTATTTATAAATTATGTGCAAGACGCCGCATTACTACGCTATAATTTTCGATTCAAAAATCAATTTATGTTTGATCGCTCTTTCATATGCTTTTCTTACGCGTCCTGTGTAATAATTATTAAATTTCTTTACAAAGTCTCATCAGAATGAACGAGCAATGACTACAATTTATGATAAGACATAATACCATCGAAGTGGGTCCGAGTCTGCGCTGCTGATTGTTTATTGCATTTTTTTGCGCCTTTTTTTTAATTTTACCCAAGCAATCAAGTCTCTCGATAAGCCCTCTGTGTGAGCTGTGAAGTGATTGACATGGTGCAAAATTTTACTTCTGAGAGACTTTTTCTTTATTATAATGAAATATATAAAATTAAAAAAAAGAGAAGAAAACGACTACGTAGAGAGCCACGTACTTGCATATTGCGGGACGAGTATGTGATTTATATCTTTAATATTGATTTAAAAACATTGAGAAGTGCATATAATTTATAGTGTCCAAAAAGAGAGCTGCTTCCAGCTGCAACAGGAGATCATTTCATTTTCTCTTCATGTTGGGGTTGCAGTGGTTGACGAATGAATGCTGTGCGAGAGCTCTGAGGCACAACTCAGCGAAGGTAAAAATTTTAATTTACCATTATGAATATGTGTATATACTATATATAATCTCATTGGGCGATTCAATAATAATGATAAAAGGTTTTTAATTGAAATAAAAATTTATGGACTTCAACGCAATCTGACACTTCGCACTTATAAGACATTATTAACTCTAATTATTGAGATTAATTGAATTTTAAATAAAAGGACAAACAGTCAGTTGTTCTTCTTTATATTTTGCTTCTTCCTCATGTCTCTCTCTCTCACAATGTTTTTTTGTTGGTCATCTACACTCGTAGCTTGCCATATTATATGTGCATGGTAATTTTTTAACACATGAAAAAGGCGACATGAGAAGGAAAAAAGAGAGAAAAATTTAATTTAAAGTTATTTTTATAGTCATTCGATGCCGATAAACAAAATGATTGTGTGTGTGATAACAAGAACAAAATGCAGCATGGTATGCATAAATTATTTTTATTTTCATGGGTTTTTAATATGTTAAACTATAACTGGGTCATATGTGATAAATAATGCAAAGGCACTGTGTAAGGAGAGAGAGAGAGAGAGAGAGAATAAGGATTAAAGATATCATGAATTTCTGGTCCAATTAAATTCGCTGCTGTTAAAAAATTTCTCTCCGAGTTGAAATTCTTTTTCCACTTTTGCGCTCATTTAATCAAAAACATGAAAAATATTTTCCTTGTTCGTAATCAAAAGGCATTAAGAATTTCGTTTGCTTGTTCGCTCTGTTACCTGTTTACCAATGTGGTTAATAAGTCAAACAAACAAAAAAGACTTTCAAGGAAAGTGCCCACTTTCTGCTGTCGTTAAACTAAAATGTTAATTTACATAAAAATTCAATAGCGAAGATTTCTTATTTTTATTCGCGGTGTTGAAGTCTGGTTTTTTTGCTTTTATTTTTTTTAAAGATATGTCAACAAAAATTGTATCAAAATAAGAGACGACAGACAGTGAGAGTAGATGAGATGGCAAAGAACCCAAAAACGAAGCAAAAAAACAATTTATCACTTAAAGGGCTTCTTGCTTTCAATTCATCGATCGACATCTGTCAAGAAGAACTGGTCGTAAAATTGTGCATTGTATACAAAGATAATGCTATTAAAAATCCTCATTCGAGACCAACTTTAATCAGCATCTTCTCCCTTTTGCGCCCAAACATACAAGAATCATTATTTCTGAGAAACTTACATTTTTATGTGGATGAGTTGAAATCGAATTGACAGCTAACAATGTATATGAGCGGATTTTATGATTCTCGTTTTTCTTTCAATTTTTTATGGTACTTACATACAAATTATTAAATGAAATTTTGGTAAATACCTTAATTTTAATTAAAGATGCATTAACCACATGAAACTGAACTTTTTATGCTTTAGCTTACAAAATGAAGAATAAATTGGCAAACGAGAGAAAAAAAATATGAATATTGTACAAGAAAAATGAAATAATCCGGACATATTAAGACTTGTGTAACTTGTGTTTATAATCATGTAAGTAAGGCAAGCGTGTATGTGAAAGCCTCGATTAAATGATATTCGTTGAGAAATATTGCGAGAACTAAGTGAAGCAGTCAATCGAAAAATCGAGTTAAATTTAATAAATGTTATATTGAATTTTTCGACATGAATCCCAATTTACAATCAATGCTGTGGCAACGTGCAACACACGTATGTTTTATATCATGTTTTGTTTTCATTTTCAATGAATTCTTTTTCTCGTATATCGTACGAATACATATTTATATGGTGTTCTTTTATTCTGTACTTACATAAAAGTTTATACTCTTTTTGTTGTTACCGTATCATTTTTTGGCCACTGTGGTCTTTTCATGTAGTTCTAGTAATTAAGAAATAATAGAAAATTCGATTTTTACAAAATAATACTTTGGCAATTTTCTCATTAATAATTTAATTTGGCTTAAATAAATTAAAATCATTTCAAACTGTTGAATACATCATTTGAGGAAAGTTTCAGAACTTCAAAGCCTTTAGCAGAAAACAGATTTTTGACAAGAGTTATTTAGGTACAGAAACTTTTTTGCTTACAAAATTTGACTTGGTTTTGCACTCATTTCACTCAAAAAATTTTTAGGAGTTGTATTTCATGAATTGAATCTCGATTTTGCTTCTACTTAAATTTCAATTTAAAACATAAAAAAAAAAACAAATTGAAGTGCTTACAATCGAAGTCTTAATCAAGGAGCAATCCGATACACATCTCACATCTCATTTCAGTCGCCTGAGATACTTATACAATAACACTATACCATAAAGAAGAAAATTTTATCAGAAACATGCAACGACGTTTACAACATCGGCAGCAGCAGAATTTGTATCTTATTACATCAATATTCAATTTTTTAAAAATTTTATTTCTGTTAATTATAGAGTGCGAATATAAAAACCTATATAATTCATTATTGTGCACAGCTCTTTGGCATTTTCATCCTCACACTTCGCTTTATATTTTATAAACAAACGAAGTATACGTGCTGGTCCACAAAAGAGAGCATTGTTGAAGTTTAATTAATTTCTCTTTTCGACCGACACGCATTTAACATCGAACTTTATGGATCTCGTAATCACTTTTAGAGATTGGCTTCAATATTGAAGCCCCTTAAAAGATTAAAAATTTTGCTTCTCTTTCTTCTCCTTTTCTTCATTCTCTCGAGTGAATTAAATGAAACTTGATTATAGAAAGATAACAAAGATAAAAAAAGTTGAATCTCAGATTTTTCTTTTTTTAAAAAAGAAACAAGTGCTTTAAGCCAAAAAAAGTCAGTTTTACATAATTTATTTATGCTGAATCGCAATAAACCAATAACACAATTCATCATAATTATCAATTTAAATTTTCTCCTTCGATTGAATGTATAATTCTTTTCTTTGTAAATTTTCAATTTTTTTTCCATTCTCTTATTTGTATTTCCATTCAAAAGAGAAGAAAACATTGATAAGTGAGTATGCTTGACCATAATAATAATAATGTCATATATATTGAGAAGATCATAAATCAAAAAATCGACCAGAAAGAAAACGTACGAGAAAACAAAAACTGAAATTTAAATCGATGGCCATAATCATTCATTCTTTTTCTCCTCCTCACTGTTTCTCGTCGTCGCGCATTGGAAAAGGATTACAGTGTATTTAAGATGTTTCAAAACAGCATCTTAATTGATTTGAATGAAAGACGCTCATTAAAAGGCCTTTAGAACGGACCAATCGTAATCCATTAATTAAAAATGACAGCTCTGTTGGATAAATCTTTTGTTTCAGATAACACTTGTACATATTTGCCGTATTTAAATTTGCCAATCGCAGCCTAATAAGAGTTATGTAATGCTTCGCTGTCATCGTTGTCTTGTCAATGTGCGAAGTAAATATAAACCTTATTACTAAATTGCTTTATCAAGTCGACGGCAATGCGGTGAGCAGTAGTCAGTCACTCAGTGTGAGCACATGAATTGGATTTAAGGCACATTAAAGGAGGAAAGAGCAAAAACTGGTTGATGGTGTAAAATTTATTTTTAAACAAAACTCAACGCAATGATAATTAATAGCCAATCCCTAAATTAAGTGAGTGAGTAAGACATGTATCAGCAGTAGACTGTCAGTCGCAAGTAGTGTGATGTGTGAGTGTGTATGCACAAACAGTTAAAAAGGAAAATTACATTTAACGCTTCCCTGTGATGTTTTGCCATATATTGCAATTTTATTTTATCGAAAATAAAAGGAAAAATGACTACATAAGGTAGCAGAAGCAGAGCTGGTAAAATGGGAGTGATTTATACTGATTGACATTTATTGTGCTGTTATTATTGAAGTTACTCCGTGAACATAGTCACACATATCAATTTTGGCGCATGTGAACGCATCATTAATTAAAATCATTTATTACTTCTTCTCATATGATCAGAAAGACAGAAGAAAGAAATAAAATAAAAATTATATCATTTTTTACTTGTTCGTTCACTCAATTTACTATATAAAGTGCATATTCTGTTTCGTGATTGACTGACTTAAAGTAAAAGTTATAAATTTGTAATTTTTCATGCAAAAAAAAACACAGGGATTTAATAACTGACCAGTTAAAGTCGTGGTTAATAAGAAATTTTACCTCACTTTACTTAATGTGTATCATGAACTGCCTTCCTTGTACTTTAGAGAGCAGCAACATAATTTTAATTTTTTTTTATTTTATTTTGGCAGAATTACAATTTCTCGCTTATACAATTTATTACCTCGCGCTCCTTTTGATTGAAGGCACTTTGTGTTCTTTATTCAGATAGGTATTGCAATTTAGTTATCTGGAGCATCTCATTACTTATTATCATCATCCTTTAAGCGATTTTATATTGTGTTTCGTGTATATAAAAGAGTCGCTTTATCGAGATTGTCGAACCTCATAAAAGGAAGCATCTTACGCATTATTATTATATCGCGGTGTATAGCTGAAGTAATAATATCGATAACAAGCGAACGATGTAAATGAAGAAGTATAGCGAGTCATGATAGAGCGATTTTAAAGGGTAAGAAGTGGTTAATCAATCCTTGTGTGAAGAGAAGGCAATAAAATAATAATACTCGTGAAAAACGCTTAGCTTTAATGTGCCATAATTTGGCGAGAAATTTTTCATGACTGTCAGTATTGAGTGAGACCGATCGTTTCTTCCCATACTCACTCATACAAGCATACATTCGCGCTTTGACCGCAGTCAATTTAAGGAGTTGTTTTCTCGAAACACAACGCGCAAAAACACAACTTCAATTGAGTTGTCTTTGCGGGAAAGAAAAATCCAAGTTCCACCAACTGTATGTTATTATAATGCACATTTCTCATGTAACCGACTTACAAAAGATCGCTTCGACAACAGAAGAAAAATTGCATTTAAACCAAAAAGAGATTATTCAAAATTGATACATGCGTTCAAGAATTCGCAAGTCTGTAATATCAGCTCATTTTTTTCCCGAGCTGTTCTCTAGTGATTTATGAGATCAAAAATATATATATGTGCACTTTTAAAAACCTGTGTCGAGCGATCGAAAGAAAAATTATTTATGTAAAAATCTGGAGCTCTTTTCTGTGCGTGCGTACATTTAAAATAAAAAAAAAACTTTTGAAATGTGTATGAATGTGCTTATTCAGACCTTAAACAGTATTAAATGACTTAGTAAGTGAATGACGGACTATAAAATGTTAAATGTTTTTGTGCATGTTAAACATGTAAGATAATGGCAAAGAGCGTTTGAAATAACAAGTGCATTGAGAACTAGAATTGCGAAAAATGAGTACAGATTGAATTCGATTAAGAAGTCAATTAAGCAACTAGTGACATATAAATACGATGTAATGCAATCCTTATTTATTGGTTTTTTTATCCACGAATAATCTCTTATTGACATTTCCATTAAGTTTAATTGTCAATTTTCTCTTATCAATGAGAATGAAAGTCCATTTTCGACTTAACGAAAATTCTTCATGACTTTATTCCACTTTATGATGTGTACTCATTTATATTATATCATATAAGAGAAAGACAGCAAAAAGTGGCCTCACTCAGCCACCTGATGATATATTGGATTAAATGAATATGTTTTGCTTTGAATGGCACAGTCTGTAATTACAAATTGATGATTATCAATGAAAAAGGAGTCAACAGATCATTTTTCATTAACCACTCGGTCTTCGGTGCGATTGCAATAAAGCGATGTATATGTATATGCTGTTAAGGCAATAAGCACAAATAAATACATAAAGGAAGAATTGGCCAAATTGAAACTGATTTTACAGTGCAAAATAAAATAAAAAGAAATGCAGTTGAAGAAATTAAAGTGCTGCTCATAAATCATAAAAATGCTTGCTGCTGCCTCTTTTTCTCTTATTTCGGCATTTTTGTGTGCCTTTTGTAAAGTTTACTTAATAACAACTTGTAAGTCTCGTTAAAGCGCTGCAACTTTTACCCTGCATTCAATAAAAACATCTTAATTGAATGTCGTTTTAAATGGCATTGTTCTTGTTCGTAAGAATTTGAGGCATTCAAATCAGACTGTTGTTGCTGCTAGTATTGAAAATAATAAAAATCATGTATATTGGAATGCTTTTCATCGCCATTTTTCTGCTTCGACAAAAGAGTGCGTTTTTGAAGTCTTTATTGCATTATTATATGCGATACACACTGATGTTTGGTAACACTAGATCCTGTTTTATTTTATGTTATTTAACGTAAGTTTTTTTCATCACTCCAAAGTGAGAAAGAAAAAAAAATCGTAATTTTTTTGGTTTCATGTCCAAAAAAATTAAAAGTGGCTCGCACAAAAGCAGTCGAGTCGATAATAATAATAAAAAAAAATCTTAAAATATAAATATGTTTCGCCGTCAAATAATTACCGCCTGAAACTTTTCACCAACGAATAATTTAACATCTTTTGTGCCATTAAAAGTCTTTTAATTGATGAAAATTTATCACTTTTTTCGCTTTCCTCGAGTTCAGGCCTCGTCACACACAGTAAAAAACCGACGATAATTGGTGCTACTTGATTACTGATTGGAGAGTATGTGTGAATGCTTGTGCATTTGCAAATTGATGGACTCGCGTTTTCGTTAAAGAGATCGGCTGAAAGCAAAATCCACCCGAAAACAGCAATGCCCAGGAACAATTTATCATTAAAATTACCTGAGGAAATTTCCAACGAAATAATAAGAATCAATTCTGTTGATAAGTGCAGAGTACAATGGCATTGGAGGGAAAAATGGGCGAGTTTGTGAAAGAAAATTAGATTTTAAGACGATTTTAATTGCGTGTTTTGGCCAGTTGACTGCTACATGAAAAATTACCCAAAGTTTGTTATTATTCTGCAGCTTCGATATATTAATGGTGCTGTGATCATTACAATGTTTATTTTCTTCATACTCGTCAAAAGCTGAAATTGAGGTCCAATTTTTTGTTCAACAGAAAAAAAAACACATGTATCACATGCAAGGAGGTGTACTGACAACTTAATCACATCATTTCTTTCAAGCAAGCTCTGATTACAGGTCCATTCGATTGCTGCTGCTGCTGCTGTTGACGCAAAAATTTGCTGAAAAAGTAAAAAGATGATATGTTTTGGGATAATCAAATCACTTATATATGCGAAACAAGCAAGCATATTCACCGAAAGCAAAAACAATAATAATTTTTATAAATTTCTTATGATTACTTAATTTAATATCCCTTGTCATGGCATCTTTCTCTCTTGAGATGGATCTTGGACATCATACTTCTCTCAATTTAGCCGACGATATAATGAGTGTTTTAATAATTTTATGACTTTATCAACAATTTATATTTTTTGTGTGTTCGTTTTTTGAGTTACCTCTCACTCAAACCTCACGGTGTGCGTACATATCATTAATGATGCCAAGAGCTTTTCTTTATGTAACATTTTTATGAATCAGATGTGTTTTAAATTACTTATTTATTGCTATCATCAACATTTTTATTCATAATCATAATTATTATTAAGGAATGCACTTAAAAAGACAAACATAAGAAACAGACTTGTTTGCTTGCTCCCCAAAAAAAAATACTATAATGGCATTGATACAATGTGTCTTTTCAATTGACCAAATCTTTGTGTTTGTGAGTGTTTAATTGTGATCATTTGCCTGCAGCTTGCTAGTTAATTTCGGTGACAGATAAGTGTGCGATCGTGAGTGCTCGTTAAAAAGATGTGATTTGTTAAAGGAATCCATTGAAAGAATCTCAGGAATCCGTTTATAATTAAACAAGTGCTGATATGACTGCGAGCGTTCTGTAATGGCAGAAAAAAAGTGAGAAAAAGAAAAAATACATTTCATAAAATTGACATCGATTTCGTGAGTTGTAGATTGAATTGATTATTTATGTGCTGTTTTTGTTTTAAATCTAAGCTATATTGAGTGTATTTCTAGAAACTAGAGAACTTTTCAAACTAATGGCAATTTTTTAAATCTAATTTTTATTCATCGAAAAATAATTGTTGCCGATAATAAGAATAATTTATGAACTGTTCTATAGATTCTTTTCAAATGAGTTTTTTTTTATAAAATAAAAATTTATAAATATACATACATATAAATAGCATGAGAGAGTAGAATAGACACCCATGAATGAAAGATTAATAAATATACATGACACAGATTAAGCATATTCTTGCTTCGGCCCGATTGAAAATTTAACTAGTCGACGTTAAGCATTTACAATAGTTGTACAATAAAAGAAATGTTCAAAGAGAAAAAGAGATAAAAATAATAAGCACAAAATGAATATTTATAAAATAATTTATGTGCATGATGCAAAATGTTCTCTCTTTGCAATCAGCACATGAGTGAGTATTGCTTATAAATGTACATATCAACGACTATTAAAGGTAGAAATTTTAAAAATCTCCGTTGAATTGATTCACTCATGTGCTGATAACTGTTCTGTCATAATAATATTTGCACCAATGCAACATAATGCAATACCAGTTTGTGTTTCTTAAGAATATTTTTTTTTTGCATTTGAGATGAAAATATTAATGTATTTTATCATTGCAGCATATTTTACTTGGACTTGCTGTTGCTGCCGCCTCTATGTGTATTCAAAACATTAAATATTTTTAAATTTCCCACCTGGGCTCGTTGCCGTTGCGCGCAAATCATCTTGTAGTTTATGATACTCGGCAAGTTCTCGCGCTGAGCAAAGCGGTGTATCGACTTGCAAAGTCGAGTCAAATTTCGAGTAATCAATTTCGTAGCCTTGCTTTTCCTTATTATATGTTACAACAGGTTCGAAGCGGTGTCCCCATAAAATCTCCTGTGCCAAATAACTACTTCGTGCTTGAGTTGTCTGTCCAGTTGACTCAACCGTGCCCTCTAAGATCACAACAATCTCGAAACGCTCCTGTTGAATGAGATCACTGGCTGACATATGATAGAGAGGCGACTCTTGATTAATTTTGTGGCATACAACCATTGGCCATATGAAAAATAAATCGCTTGCACAGCCATCAGTACCAATGGTTAGCTCAGTCGTGTATTGGCTCATAACTTCGCCCTCTTTAGTTGTCTTCGTTTTGATTAATTGCGCGCGGACATTCGCTCCAATTATATGACTCTTACGCATATCGCCAACTCTAAACATGAGCGTCAATTCACCATCGCGCTGACAAATGACAGCGTATCGTGAAAAGAGTAGCGTTTGCGTGCGATTTTTCGGTCTTGTCATTTTTGCAAACACTATGCCAACCTGTTGATATGATTGATAAATTTATTTATAAACTTTCTGCTGTTGATTCAATTACACTTAATCTCTAACTCATGTCTTAATCAAGTTTCAACTACTTTCTACAATCTCGTGTTATATATTTTATTAAAAATAAGAAATTATAGAATTATTGCTAAGAGATACTTTTGAAAAAATTATTTTTTCTAAAAATCTTAAAATAGAGTGAACCATCAATTTTTGAGACAATTTTTGGTGTATTTTATAATCACATTTTATCAATTTAAAAACTTCCTATTGTATTGTGCTTACTAGTAATTACTTAAAATTGGTAATTAGACAAGTCTTTAAGTTTTAACTATCCTAAAAATTGATGCTTTATCCTATATATTGAATTTATTTTGAAAAAAATTCTATAGTTTCTTAATAATAATTATACTTGCCATAAACGCTTGCATAAATACACCATATATGCTTTGGAAACACATTATGAAGACCGCTTCAGGACATTGCTCGGTGGTTCTAATGTTTGAAAGATTAGCACATGCAAACATGTAATTAGCATAACATAAATGTTAATTAATTTGTTATAAATAAAAACAGCATTGAGACTTACGTTCTTACGCCATAACCAATCGTGTGTTGCGTTTCGATGGAAAAAAGAAAGCACGATGTAAAACTATGAATATTGTAGACGCATGGCTTCCAACCGTTTTCTGCTTGAACATCAGGCAAATGCGCCTCCTCCAAGTCTCCGTGAGTGAACGCAATAAGCCACCAAATTACAGCGAAAAGAAGCCACGACAATATAAAACTTAAACCAAATGTGAGTAACGTCCAGCGCCACTGTGTATCAACGAAAGCTGCAAATGAGTTATTAATGAGGAAACAAGAGAGATTTTTGCATTTAATAAATCAGCACTTTATACTTTATATGAGTAATCAGTGAGTATGAAATTACTTACTCGTAAACGTGTCTTGAAGGAATCTTAATCGTTTCTGTGATAGCTTTGACTGGACAATATTGCATTCGCCATTTTTTAGTATTGCACGCTTTCGATATTTTTTGGCTGTATGAAAAGACATAAAATAAGACTTATTGTGATATATTTTAAATATGTTTCAATTTCTCTTGCGCGCTTACTTATGCCTGGACGAAATGTGCGGTTTCTGCAATAAATTATGGAAAAAAGAAATTAAAGCATTGCGATAAGTAATCAAAGCACTTGAAATTTATGTTTTTAATACTCTTGTTGTTGAGGGTCTGGATTTCGAAATTTTTTAGTCATTAAATTTTATTTATTTTCTCGCTCTTACTCAGACGTGTATGTATGTAAAATGTAATGACAAACAATGTGACAAAATATGAAAACATTTCACAAATTTCGCTAGGTAGCGCTTCTTTATCTTATCCCTGATCTTATCAGCTCACGTTCTGCTATTACGTTTGCTTGCAAGGTGCGTCATCATTCTTGTCATTATTTACTAAGATTTGAATTCAATGGCATTCGACTATTCAAATAAATTTCAGTTCATATTCCAATCGATAGAATATTTAACTTGCAGGCATTTCATTAAAACAAAAAAAAAATCTTTCTAAAATGAAAAATTTCAAAAAATAAATTTGCTACAAACTATTCTTAGTGTGCTTGTTATATTCATTGTTTCGTGAACTTTCTTTTAATGTAAATATAAATTTAAATGAAGCGAGTATATTGAATTGAGCAATTTTTTAAATTTTAGATCACCGATCATTCTATTTTCGCTCGATTTCATTAGATACCATACGTGATATAATTTACTTTTTTGTTAAACGAAGTATTAATAATAAATAAATAAATAAATACTGCTTATTTTCATATACAATAATCAAATAAAAATTGTTTGCATTGTACATTAACACTTGTGTGAGGTATGTTTGTTGATGACTGTGTATTGCGAATAAAAAAATAAAATATATGCTGTAGTCATGAAGTTGAAAGCGTTCTTTGATAATATGTTACAGATTACGAATGTTGTGTTTTTGAAATTTTAAATTGGTTTAAAATATTTAAAATTATTTTCTGACATTTCCTCAATTATCACATGAAATTTAGTAGAATGTATCCAAGTAAACTTTGTTTATTGTGTTTACACCTTTTGTATTTAATGATCACTTTACACATTCACTGCTTCTTTCATTCTTTATTGCATTCAACTTCTATTCTTTGTAAATGTCTGTGTAGGTAATTTCTTAAACTTGAGCAACAATTTATTTGTGAGAAAAAGTATATTTTCATTATCTACTTCAATCAAAGTCATTTATCATACGATAAAGAGACAAATAAAGTTAGAAGGCGTGAATTAAAATTGATCAAATTCGCTCCTTACGTAATTCATCATTATAGCACTTCTAGATTTTTCGTCACTAATAACATACGTATAAATCAGTTATGCACATTAAAAAGAGCACAATCACATAAATATTTTTATAACTCAACATAAATTTATAATTTATAGTCTTTGCTACTCATCCTCTTATTTTGTCTACTCGTGTGAGTAAGAGTAAGAGAATGGAGAAACCTTGGTACAATAATTAGTGATACCTTCGACCATTACTGCTCGAGGGTGACAAAGGTGGTTGTGAATTGGAGTGTATGGTGTTATAAGGTGAACCAGGTGATGATGGCGAATCAACATAAATTATTCCATTATTTCCCCAATGTGGAAGTAACAATTTTTGATCCTCTTTCGAACTTGGTGGTGTTTCTAAATCTAATATAGTTATTTTATCGTCTCGTTGTTGCATTTGACAAAATTTTATTTTCTTTATATTAGAAAGTTCGCGCACACACGAGGATCAAAAAAATATTTTTTAAAGAAGAAAATAACACGACTTCTACTCAGTACAAACTATCAGCAAGATCTAAAGGAAAAAAATCAGATGTGGCTCATCATATACTGTTGATGATTATGAGAGACTTGATAACAAATTATTTACACAATAAAAAGCTATTTCGAGGAGTACTTGAGTGGATAAAACGAAGCTCATTCTGAAAACGAGTATGAGCCAATAAATTATCAAAATAAATTACGCAAATAATAATAAAGTCGAATGCCGACAACAATGAGGTATGTGAGCGAATGCATGTGTATTTACTCACATTTTTTGTATCATACATCGCGAAGCAGCACAGTGATAAATGCACTCGCTAAGTAAGGGAAATGATCATGCAGCATATAAAAGACTTGTTGATTCAAAGGGAGCGAGTGAGAGAGAGTGCAGCGCGAAATTAATTTTGTTTTTAAGTAACTTAATGAACTTCATTAATACTATTTAATGAAGGAGAAAAAAAGAGTTTTAAGAGCAACACACGAAGTCTTAAATTCTTTTTATTGTTTCTGTTTTACACACGCACAGAAGCTTATGTAAGAGCCACTGTACGAAAAGAAATAATATTTGCATATTAACAATATAGAGATCATGACCTACCTTAAATTATTTTCTTGTTGATTGACACATGATGATGCTAATGATTTAGCAATGCTTGGCACTATAGTGAGCGGAAGATTGCTATAATATCATAAACACAACACAATTGTTACTTATTAATTAAAAAAGTCACATGTTTTTCTAAAAATTTTTTCATTATCATCAAATAAAGTATACACGTTTTTTACTTTCTCAGTTTACCTTATCACACTGTCTAACGAGCTCGGATCGTCCTCAATTTTAGTCTTGTTCATATTAAAACATGTAAGAGGCTTCTTTTCATCGCTTGAATCTCGTTCACTTTTCATACCCGACATTATCTTCTAAGACAATCTATAAACTGATTGAATCGTGATATATACTTTTAGCAGCAGCAAAGTTAATAAACGATTACATCAATTAAAAGTAATTCGTTCGCCCACACGTTGAACTTTTTTTAGCGAAAGTCAATGAATGAGAAAGGAATAAGAAGAAGATCACATAATCAGATTTAAAACATTGTGCCTATAAAAAAATCTAAATATCACTTGACATGAGCACAATGATTTCACTTTGTTATTTTGATTTCTCCTTTAAGAGCAAATCACGAAGCACACAGCACATGTATCAATGCAATTGGAGTTTAAATGTCAAAATTGTTATTACTATCAAAACACCAATGTACTCACAGATAGAACAACTATAGAGCTGAGCTGGTGTCTTCTCAAGCTCGATTATGTGAATGAATGATTGAGCGAATGTTTGAATGAATCGCGAATGAAAATGATCAATTTAGAACAAAAAAAAATATCAAAGCGACAGAGCTTAGTGCTCGTTAGCTGGTTTTTGTGTAATTGAATTGTCTGTGTACACACAAAGACTTCTCCATTCGCGAACGACAGAGAGAGAAATAATTTGAAATATATCATTGTCATCAGCTGACATACAATATCTCACGATCTAAATACATAAATTCTGTTTTTATGATGACACTTTATCTCCGTTCTATGTTCTTTTAGATATATTCATACTTGATCCAATCACTATGAAAAGGGCAACACTAGAGGTCAGCTATTAGACGCTAGAAGGAAGAACTTTTTCGCTAACTACTTCGAGTCATACCGCTTCGGTTTGAAAATGATGAATAATAAGTAGTAAGAGAGAGAAGGAGAGATGCTTAATAAATCACGAAAATGAAAATGTTACATCACTTTTCATTTGAATTACCGGTTCTCATTAGTTATTTATCTCTGCATATAGAATTTTATAAATTTATCAATAGATGAATGTATTTTACAAAGCACATTATGAAATTTCATTTTTATTTAGGTATTATTGTCAAGGTGAAGTGATTACAATTAATGTGCGGTTAATTACATAATAATCAATTAATTAGAATAAACGCAATTTCATAGAAAGAAGTTAGAAACTTTTGGTTATAGTATAAGAATCCTACAAAAGCGAAGAATTGTTTGCACTTATGTATTTGAGATTTATTTAACTATAGTCTGTTTTACTATTGAAAATTTGTAGGGTTCGGCAAATATGCGCATATGTGCGCACACAATATGCGCACATTTTTTTGTTTACAATAATTTCTTTGTTTTGTAATCTTCATAAAGTTCAAATTTCTATTAAAATGTAACCTTATTCTGACAAGTAAAGTATTTATAAGGTATAATATGAGAAGTAATTACTTTATAAGTCATAATTTTGAAGTATATTTGTTATATGACAAAAAAATTGACTTCAGAATTTATCTTACTTTTAGTTGAGTTTTAGCAAAAATTAGGACATAAATCTTCATGATTCATACACTAAACGTCTCAGAATTAAAAGAACAATTGTTTAATGTTTAAATTGAGTAGTCTAAATACAAAATTTGCTGAAATATCCATTCCCAATTTTATTTTTAAAAATCATAGATTCACGTCAAAGTTTGCACAAGCATCGAGAAAAAGATGACGATTATCGGATACAATATCAATAAGTGCAGAATAACAAAGAATAATTATGAAAATAGGAAAATAAATATTTTAGCTTTTGATCAGCTTCAAAACATTTTTCAAATTCAATATTTTCGTTGAAAATATGCGGATATGTGTGCGCATATATTCGCATATAATATGCGCATATTCATATTCGCATATGTGCGCATAC
>JACWBX010001541.1:26372-48161 GCA_014622435.1 Polypedilum pembai
CAATTAATTAGAATAAACGCAATTTCATAGAAAGAAGTTAGAAACTTTTGGTTATAGTATAAGAATCCTACAAAAGCGAAGAATTGTTTGCACTTATGTATTTGAGATTTATTTAACTATAGTGTGTTTTACTATTGAAAATTTGTATTGCTGAAGAAATTTTTAATAAAAATTTTGAAATCTATTTGTTTAAATTTTCCAAAGATAATTTTTCTTTAGAAAATCATTATGATATACATAACATATGTCATAAAACTCCAAGAATTAGTAAAAAGAAGTAATAAATGTAGATTTAGCAGATACAAATAGAACACAACAAAACTTTTAATTTAATAATTTTTTAAGGAATCACAATAATCTTAAAAATCGCAAATAAATCGGAGTGTTTTCGCCTTGATAATTATGGCAATTAAACAAAAATTTAAATAAAATTATTTTATCTTATCAAAGTAAGGTTTGCATGCAATTCCATTAATTTAGAATTTATTATATTATTCTCTATTTCATAACTCTAGAATTTTTTTCGCCCAGTGCTCAATTTGGAATACCAAACGTGAGTTAGATTGCTAATGTAGATTCTAGAGATGCATAAATATAAATAAATGAATTCCATTTTGGAGCAATGCGGATAAAGCTCTCTCATGTCGCTCATATATACCTACAGGCAGACCTTGAAATGAAATTATTATAATACATATACATATTTTCTCAGTTTCTATTTGCAATATTAATCTCGATGATTTCCGCAAACAAATTTGTTCTCTCACAGTTTGTTACTTTTTTTGTTGGTAAGAGATTAAACATGTATATGTAGCGGTCTGTTGAAAGTTAGCAGCCAGTTGTAGTTGGAAATGCATATTCAATGAGTTCCTATGTTAATTAATTGCACAGTGATAATTGACGGCGATTTTTATCGTCTAGGTACAAATTTTATTTCTTCTTTTTCCTCTCTTCGTAACCTATCTAGCAGCAAACAGTAGATTTGCCAACGAGATATTTTTTTACTACTACAGGCAATGTCAAAAGCAATTTTTCTATTGATGGCGTTAAGCAATTTAAAGATATTTTCTTCTCTTTCTCCATCATCGAGATGCATTAAAAAAAGAGTGAGTAAACGAGAGAAAATAATCATATTTTTCTTTTCGCCATATACACATACATGCAGGCAAACAATCGGAAGCATCAATTTGAGAATAGAGAGCAGAGCTTATGCTCATGGATGAAAATTGATAATGAACGCTAAATTTTCAGTCTATACACATTACATGTACACTAAGGTCATGGTTAAATTTATTTCTCCTCATATCTCATTTTTGTGATCAACGACGGCAGCTATATTAAACTACTTTTTTTCGACTCGCGAGCGTTGGCTATTGCCACTGCCGCTGATGATGATGATGTGAAGTTCATTGAAGATTGGCTTTGATAGTACAGGAAGAAATAAATTTTTATGGTTTGAGTTGTTCACAAAAGAATGTAGTAAATGTTTTTCTCAGTTCATTTCAATGAAAATAGTTAATTTTGTATATAGGTGAGACCAAATGAGAAAGTGTACTTAAATTAAACTAAAAAGTTCACTGTTCATATTGATTAATAGTGAATCAACCGATTGACATACAACATAGATTTTTGTAAATAATAAACTTATTTACAAGATTAATCTTGGTTAGATAAATTATTTAATCAGTTAGATAAAGTAAAACTTGTTTTCTGTATAATAAGATAATGTTCCAGTTTCTCAAAGTATTTTTTATTACTTTAAATAATCACCTTATCTATGATCATCTATGTACATTATTGGTTTAAACATATCATTATTATTGGTGTATATCAAATTCTTTTTAAATAACTTCTTTTGAACAAAATTAAATGTATAAAATATTTAACAACAGAAATTGCAAGCAGATCATGATTATTTCGTCGTCAGCAAATGGAATCAATCGGCTCCATTACAGACAATTTATTTAATTTCCTACTGCCACTACTCGATTGTGGCTGTTGCTGCAAATCGATGGACGGTGTTGGAGAATTATGTATGTTGAGTGGCTCGAGCTCCTGATCATCAGGTATAGTTACAATTGTTGATGAGAATGATGCTTTACGTGTACTCGGCAAGGCACCATTTGGAAGATTTAAATTGTTCTTTTGCTCGTGATTTGATGGCTCAATCGATGCTGATCTTTCACTCGGCGAATCTGAAGCGAAAAGTAAAAACATAAAAGAAATAGATCAAAACGGATGAACATTAATGCTCAATTGTTTTGATCTAAATTTAATCTTATATTTTCGGATGGAAATCGCACAATAAAATAAGAAAAAATCTTTCACGGTTATTATTTTCGCATGAACCGAAAGTGGATAATAGAATGAAATGAAATTATAATAAGTAGATGAACGATTCGTGTGTTGTGTTTTTATAGACGATAACTATCTCTCTCGCTTGCTCTTATGGCCGACTCACCTGCTTCACCTTGCGATTGACTCTCGGCTCTCATTTCACTTAATTCTTTTGCCGAACATAATGGCGTATCCACTTGGTATGTGTTATTAAACAACGTGTAATCGACCTAGAATTTATCACAATGAAAGAATCGATAGAAAGTAATGGAAGGAAAGAAGAAGAAGAAAAGAAAATAATGTTAATCATTTGTCCAATGTTAGTGAGTAGTATAGTGATAAAAATCATAAAAAATTTTGATTGAATTACTTCATATTCGCCCGTTTCACGTTTGAATGAAACAACTGATTCAAAACGATGGCCCCAAAGGATTTCTGATGGAAGATATGAGCTGCGTGCTTGCGTTGTCATTCCAGTAGACTCAACGACACCTTCAAGCATTGCGACAATTTCAAAGCGTTCTTTAAGCATATCTTGAGCTGTTAATTCGTATAGCGGACTATCCTCGTCAATTTTATGTACAATCAGTGTAGGCCAAATAAACATAAGTCGGTCATCTGAACCGTCAGCACCTACTACCAACTCTTGTTGATAAAATGGTAACAATTCTCCCTCTTTCGTTACCTAAAAAAAGTAGTAATGTTAATAATGAATCATTTATTATAATGATAACTTTCTTTTAAATTAATAATTAGATGTTCAAATAAAATAAACTAAGAACTGAACAATTTTTTTCATGAAAAATAGATCTTTTTTGAGAAAAATCATAATGCACTTTTTATATTAAGTTTTAAGTTTATTGAAATGACATTAATAAAACTATATTAATCACATCAGGTAGTAGTACTAGCCTATGTATGCTGTCAGCCACATCTGTTGTTTTATTGAAATATCTTGTGGTTTCATTTTAACTTTAAGTTTAATTTAAATATAAATCCTTTATCGTCTACTGGAATTTGAATTTTTAAAAATTTAAATTTCAGTTTAGGAAAGAGTTTAGAATGAGAGAAAAAGAGAAGAATATAAGAGAGTGAGCTTTTTAAGAGAGACTCTCTTTAGTTTTTAGCATTACTGAGTTATTTAAAATATTGAGCCCCTTAAAAATATGCAATTCGTAAAATTATTTTAAATCTTACCTTCCTCTTAATAATTTGTGCCCTCACGTGAGCTTCAATTATGTGACTCTTTCGCATATCACCGACTCTGAACATAAGACATGGCACGCCATCGCGATGGCAAATTATAGCGTTCCGTGAGAACAATAATGTTTGAGCACGCTTTTTTGGGCGTGATAATTTTGCTATTTAAAGGGATTCAAGAAAGAAATTGAGAGAGTGTTAATAATAAATTGGCTATATTTTCTTTTACTCGCGCGCGCACATACGCAAATGATTGATTATTCTTTTGTAATGTTATTGACATGAAAGAAACTTACCGAATACAACGCCCACCATAAACTATTCGAATGTGCATGTTGGAGAAATTTTTAATTAAAATAAATAAAGAGTAAGAAACTAATTGTTATTAAAACTTACAGCTTGAATAAATACTCCCATAATACTGTAAAAAATTAAATGATATTAATTATGATAAAGCAAAAAGTTTAATAAATTTTAACTCACCTCTGCAAACATAGCATGAAAACGGCTTCTGTAAAAATGAGAAAAAAAATTTTTTTTAATCCATGTTCATTAACAAACATTTAATATGGTTAAGTATTAGTTTGTAATTTTACCTGGGCAAGCTTCAGTGACATAACGATGACCGTAGCCTTGAAATGGATTGTGAGAAAAAAAATCGTTACTTATTTCATGCAATAAATTCTGAGATAATTTGAAGAGTAATTGAAATTAAATTGACTTTATAAGCTAGCCTCAAGCAATAATGTTCATTATTGAAATTACATTCAACAATTATCTGCTGATTTTGAAGCGAATTTACGAATATCTACCTATGGTATGTTGTGTTTCCAATGAAAACAGAAAAGCTGATAAAAATGAGTGAATTTCTGTGACACATGGCGTATATGTTGCGTTAATTTTTCCTTCAAATTCCGCCTTTTCTGCCGGTGATAAATTCGCAAATTCAATATCACCATGTGCATATGCAATTAAATACCACACAACGCCCAAAAACAGCCACGATAATATGAAATTCAATGCAAAAACTAGAATTGTCCAGCGCCATTGAATATCGACTAATTATGAATGCATAAAAAAATAAAATGGTATAATTATAAATCATGTTTGCTCACGAGCATAATTAGCATAAATGTCAATTGCTTACCTAAAGTAGTAAAAATATCCTGAAAATGTTTAATAAACAAACAAAAATGTGAATGAGTAATATGTGGAGAAGTAGAGCAATTACTATTAAATATATTATGCAATCTTTACCTGCAAGTAACGTCTACGTCTTTTTGCTACATTTCCTTGAACAACATTAACATCTCCATGCTTAAATATTACACGTTTGCGAACTCTTCTTGAGGAGAATCTTGTCTGTCTATATCTGCAATTGTGAATATGACAAAAAGAAATGAAAGACAGACATGAGAAATACAAGAAACAAAAACTGAACTGCAAAAAAGTAGTATGAAGAGAGAAAAAACTGCAAATTCATGAATTATGCATGTTCGTCGGGTGAGAGCATTATCAATCATTTTATAAGAAAAATAATAATTAAGAAAATATCGTAAATTGACACACGTCGATTTGTGTACGTTTTTCCAATCGCGATTAATTAAAAGTTTATGTAAATAGTATGTGACATTATTGACATTAAACCAAGAGAGAGAACGAAGCAATATCGTTTTAATGAGAACTTGTAATAGTCATTTGTCTATTATTGTCCATAAAATTATAAATGTTTCTCATTCAATAATTAATAACGGTTTGAAGAATACGTAATGTTGTTTTCTTCCTTTTCATTTTCTCAAGCATTACCGATTCAATTTGATTGGGTATTTTACACGCTTTTTAGTGCCATTGATAATTTGAATTACTCTAAATGAGAAAATTTTTAGAATTTTTCAAATTTCATATTGTAATGAATTATATGGAATGTCTATGCATGAAAAAAATTACTTATCAATATCATATCATGAATGTGTTACACATTTGTTTGTAAAAATTTCATGTGGATAAATTAAGTATGACTAAGAAGAATAAAAACAATTCTAATTAAAACGAAAAATTTAAATCTCGCAAGTGAACTTAATTTTCAAAGATTTTAACCATTGGTGGTTGACTGAATTACAATGAAACATTTAATGGCGTCTAATGAAGAATTAATGACCTTATTTAAATGTGTAAAAAATTAATTTAGGTTTCTGGTATTGAAATGTAAATCAGGGTAAATGGAGCCTTTCCAAGAAAATGTTTACATGTTTACCGAATGGTATAAATACACTTATAAAAATTTATTCTTGTTTCTTCACTTTGGATATAATCAATCGATTGTGCTAATTATAAATGTGCAACGAGAGCATGGTTCACTCTATATTCTAAATTTGCAATATTTATTTGTTTTCGATAGTCTTCTCTCTTTCTTTCTTTTTCTTTGAGCGATTTTAAAAGCGCCATAAAATTACGTTTATACTGTGCAATATAGTGCCACGCTTTATGTTCTCTCACACATATGAGGATGAAACAACTTCCGTTTTGTTTACTGATCGTTTGTATTAACAACAGATTATAATAAAATAATAAACACATCGGAAAAAGAGAAATGTAAGAGTGAATGATTGAGAGGAGAGAATGAGTCTGTTTGTGTTCTTATGAAATTGTTCGATATAAGTACGTTAGGATATTAATATACAATTGAAATATATTTTTGTTTTTGCATGAAGTCGCTGTTAATAAATCGTCGCTGATAATAAAAATTTTGCAATTTTTTTTTTTAAATTATGAATTTCTTTCTTTATTATCATATAAGAAAAATAATTAATAAGGTTGTTTGCGCAAAGTATGTATGTATGTCGATAAGATTAAAAATTATCATTTTTGTATTCAGGGAATATTTTAAAATGAAAGAAGAACCTGAACTTTCTAGGTTCTTTCTAGCTGACTTTAGTTAAAACTGGTGAAGTCACAACACAATCTTGTTGTTCGAGAATAAAAAGATTTATTTAATAATTTTAATATGCTCTTTCTTTAAAATTTTGATTGAAGCGAAATGAATTGTGAGAGAAGGAAATGAGAGTGGAGGTTAAGAAATAGCGTGTGTACTAAATTATACATATAGACGCAGTGTAATTTCATTTAAAATTTAAATATTTCCTTTTTAAAATTATTTGTATACTGAACCTACGTTCATCTTTCTCTCTTCTTTTGCAGATGCGATCAGCACAAATTATATTATATTATATGTATGTTACGATCTATATCGAAATTATTCAGAGGAACCATAAACTCAAGTCAAGAAAAAAGCAAGCAAGAAAATGATGAATGTGATGAAAAGTAAAATTTGTTGAAAGAAATTCGGGTCATTTTATTGCCGAGTCCTTTGAAATGAAGTAAATTAAAATAAATGAAAAAAGAATCCAAGGTCATGTGTGTGGGAAGGTCAGTGATTATATTACAGTTTCTCTTTTACTACTGACTGCCCCATGATTATTATGATATATGAGTCTCATACGTAGCACATTTTTTACGCATTTAACTGCTCTTTAATGTATAAATTCACATAAAAGTAAGCTTTTTCCTTTTTTTTCTTCATACTCAAATTAAATACATTCATTTCTTCATACTATGTTTTTTGAGACAGAAAACAACAAAGTGACTAAAAAATGAGATGTTTTTAAATTTTTTGCTTAATGAGGACCCAGAATCATATTTTTTAAAAAAGAATTAAATTATAAACATTTTCAATGTGTTACAAAAATACTGTTTTTGTATAAAATAAAAAGAAACTTTTATTTTCATTAAAGTATAACCAAAGAACCTGGTGTGTGTGCACTTTTGTTATCTACGAACAATGATCTCGTCTCTAGAATCATGTCATGATTGTGTCGTATACCGTATACCTGAACTAATCAACTATAATTGTATTTAATATATTAATGGAATGTGAATACAATAGTGTTTATTAAGCTTTATGATGAAAGATTAAATATTCAAATAAAAGAGAACATTTCTTTTATTAAAAAATTAAATTATTCATCAAAACACTATTTTTAAATATTAAACCAAATTTAAGCTATAGATATCGCTTTATCGGTCTAGACAATCATATGAATTTTCGCAAACTTAAAATAGCTCATAGAATTGTCTGCATAAATGAAATTTTTACATTATTGAGTCGTCATAGAATCGTATACATGAATGCCAAAAATAAGTATACAACTAAGTAACAAACAATATTTTTTCACACTAGGTAGTAGGTATTTGCGCTCAGACGTCACAAAATTTCGTAAAACTTTTCTTTCAACTTTCGTAATGAGACACGAAGAAAATCATTTGCATAATTACTTTGCCAGGGATCTTTTAAAATTACTCGTGGATTCGTCATAACACCAAGTTTCATCTGATGAAGTTGATGTTGTTGACCAACGGTGAAATAAATGATACATATTTATCATATCATTTATTCATTGATGAAGATATCACTATTGAACTTTATTGTGTGTATTTACAAGTTAAGATATATTTTTTCGTCTTATTTTTTTTTAATCTCTCGTTTCCTTTTCGTATTTTAAATAATTTCAATTTAATATAAAAACGTAGCTTTTAATTAAACAACGGAGAAGAATGAAAACTTCTTATACTCTTGAATTTTCAAAATATAAACTGAAAATTTCGGCAAATGATTTTTTTCCTTTTCACTTTTTTCGTATCGTTTGCTTGACTATTCGTATTTTCATACTCTTACTTATTTCTGCGACAAATATTATTGTCTTGTTAACTTATTGATTTACATCTTGTGTCGATTGAGAGATATATGAACACATAAACAAAAACGATCAATCAGATGATAATTAAAGATTTATTTTCTCGGAAATTAAAAGGAAAATAAACGTTCATTGATGAGCGAGGAAGAGGAGGTGACGAAGTGAGATTGTAAAACACAAAATATAAAGTAATATCTTGCTCGTGCGCAAGATGCTGTGTGGATGGAGATTTATACTCACAAGCATTTGTAGAATACAATCATAAGGTAATTAACAAGCAGTGTCAGGAGTATTAGAATCATTACAACTAATTTACACATTGCACTAATAAATCTTTCAATGCTTGACGATCATATTCTTTATATGAACACTCTTTTACTTTAAATTTGAATTGTCTAAACGCACTTTTGTCATATATTCCGTGAAATCTCATTTCTCATTAAATGCACTATACTGCTATATTCTACGTGTATATTTTGCTATTTTTATTATTTCTAATAACATTTGTGACTTCATTAAACTATTAAAGTTCTTTGCACTCTTCAACTATATGTTTTATTTTAACTTCAATATGATAAGCAGATGCTCTCAACTCGTAAATAAATATTTCCCGTTTTCTTTCAAATTTTCAGACGCTTAGCGAGTACAAAGACAATTTGTAGACTAAAATGATTTTTTTTCCTGAGCCGCTTTCGCAGCAAGAAAAAGGAGAAAGAGTTTCTTCTTTAGTAATGACTATTTTATTGTATGTGTAGAAAAAACACCAAATTATATAAAAATAAAATGTATGTGAAAAATCTATAAATAAAAAAGAGAATCTCTTTGAACACCGCATTGAAGAGAAGACAGAAATCATCTTTTTTGCCTTAAAATACTCCAAAGGATGAGTTTTCTACATTCACACACATTTGGTTGCTGTAAAATTTATCTTTCGACAGTAAATCAAGATTTTATGTGTGCAGAAATATTTTCTAGAATTGGCGACATTTCTATAAAAATTTGAAACATTTTAAATCATTAACGATATTCATATTGAGTTGAAAAAATGTTTCTCGTTTGATAAAAGTAGAAGATATGAATTTTATAGTAATGTAAAATTAATTAAGTAATAAACTCATCCCATCTTACCACAATGATATAATTTTCGGCAAAATTTTTTTACACTCTTTTTCTTTCGTGCAATACATAGAAACATTAAATCTTATATTTACACAATACAATATGATTTCAAACACTATGTATTATTAAATGCGAACGCAGGCTAAAATTAAGGACCTCAGACTCTCAAAAAGGTGCCAAGAAAAATTATTACTTGAAACTTGTTATGCTCTCAATACTCAGACTATTTTGAGTTGTGATTTTTTTCTATCGTGCAATGGAATGCCATTGACATTGACATCTTTCTCTTTTTAAATATCTCTGTTTCAGTCTTTCAGTCTGAGTTGAAGATCAAGCGTGTTGAGGAAAAAAAGAAGAAAATGAAGGGACAGCGACAGTAAATTGGCATCAAGTGAAAAGTCAAGTTCATCAGATTAACCACGTGTATCAATGCTTAATGTGTATGTTTCAAAAGAAAATATAAAGCACATGACGAGTGATATCTTCTTTCTCTCATTTTTTTATCTTTTTGTCAAAATAAACACAATAAATTTACTTCTCATTGCTCTCTAATAACCGAGGTTATCGTGTTGATTTTTATTTCTCTCGCGCTATAAATATCATCATGTCGCATTATCTAATTTACTCATAAAGTAGCATCTTTTTCTGCTTCTTTCGATTACTTTACGATAACAATATTATTTCATTGTCTCCTCAAATAGCTCTTTTCTCATCTCATATCATCGTCATGTTATGAAAAAATTATCTCAAATATTTTTCACTCAAGGTGATGCGCCAACAGTTTTATTTCTCATTTTCATTTGCTTGTGTAATGGATGATAGAAGTTAAAAACTATAAATTAATTCACATGCTAATCATACAAAGACTCTACTTGTCGTCGTGACAATTTTTCTTGACAAAGCATTTTTTATTCTGTTCATGTTAAGTATCTTAAATTACAATGAATGAAAGAAATGAAAAAATAAAATAAAAAGATGCACTAGAAATGTCACATGATCAAATTTCAAAAAAATGAATTCTTCGTATGTTTTTTACTTCTTTAATTTTAAAAGAAAATAATTTTTATTAATGATATAGCTCATAAAATGTTGTCAATATGAAATATGACGCAATGGAATTCAATTGATATTTAATATTTGCAACCATCAACAAGTAAGTAAACAACACAACATACATTTATTCATTCATACATTTATTGAAAACGCATTAATAAGCTCACATGGTTACAATGAATAATTATAGTATTTAAAAAAAATCAAGACAATTTCAAACATTCAATAAGATTATGATGAAGCAAAAAAAACATATATTTTCTACGACGAAGAGTAAAGAATGTCATTAAATGATGATGTAGGATTTAAATTTGAAAGCGCAAAATGAGATGAATATTTTAAACTTGTAAACAATAATGAAAGTCAACCACAGATCAGATACTACATCGACGGACACGAGACTCTTTGGAGACTTTCTAGCGAAGGAGGAAATAATAAAAAAATATTAAAATTGAGTGATGATATTTAAGAAATAATTTTTCAGAAACGATGAGAAGATTCTTCAGCTCTTTGAGTGTTTTCTTAATCACTCACTCTATTTTTTTTTGATAGACATGATGTGATGATTAATATAATTTAAAAAAATTTATGTACTGCTCTTAATTTGACAGTTTAATAAATAATTTCATAAATGGATCCAGTAAATAAAAAATTATCATAAAATTGTTATAAATATAAAAAATAAGGATAAATAAACCACAGAGCGTATAAAACTTCGAGAAATTTTCTTTTAACGTTTTATTAAACCAAGTTTTTTTAAAAAACTCAACACTTGGTATCGATATAACAAAGAAAAAAAGAAGGAAGAAAACAAAGTGTCTATTTTTAATCTCATCTTAATGATGCCTATAAACGTGATGAGGGGAAAATTTGCTAAAGATCACATTTATCAATTTTCATATTTTTCCACTCAACAGCATCCTCATCATCATCATCGTCAAATAAAACAAAATTGTATATTTAAGAAGAAAAAAAAAGAATCGTGTCTGGTGTGAATACAAATTAGAGCGTGTATTCGCGAAATGATTAATAATGTGAAAAAAACTTCTTTAACCGCAATTTCATTTTAATTAAAATGTGTTCACATTAATGATTGATTAATTTCGATGACAACCTTTACTTCACTACATATAATTGCTGTAAATTTGTTATTTAACCTTTGTATAGCAATTACATAAATGAACATTATGATGTTTTACTGTTACTGTTGACGAACCAATTATAGATATGCACTTGTGTCACGTGATTACACATTATAGTATACATATTTTTAGAGCACTCACCTAGTCAGTGGTCCTGGTGATTCTGAAACAGCTTTTAATGACATTCTCAAATGTCGATTAAAGGTGCCTATTATTGATTCTCTTCTCTCACGCTGTTGAGGTCGTCTACCATTTTCATTTGAGCCATTTAGTTGCATTTCCTCAGGATTCATTTCTTTTGGTTTATCATCTATTCTAACAATTGTAGGTCTCTGTCGTTCGCTTATCAATTGCGTCCACGATAAATCAGTCGTCGGTGAAGATTCAGATTCCGGCGTCAAGTATGCCATTCTTCTTAATTTCACTACGTTTCAAACTGAGACACAATTTTTTTCTTATTACTATTATTTTTATTGGCAACGATACATGTATTCAGGTATTTTTCCTTTGAAAAGCGGAAATTGAAATTTACTACTGCTACAACATAATTCACAAATCGAATTAAAATGTTCTTTTTGTTACGCAAAATTTTTGTATTTTCTTTGCTTTAAAAACAATCACAAAATCACAATTTTTGCTCTTTACTGCGAGATCAGGGTAAAGAGAAAGAGATAGATAAAGAGGAAAACTTCTTTCACGGCTAGACGAGAAATTATTATTATTACCTCTCGGACACAACGTCTGCGTCTGTGTGTACGAAACGAAGAATGTTCATTTGATCACAAATGATTTTCATCAATATTTTTCTCTCTCTCACTCTTCACTTCTCATTACTGTTTATTAATTTGTGGGCATATTTATAACATACAGACACACATATAGAGAAGAAAGAAAATTTATTTTTTTTTCATTTTGAAGGTAGGAAAGTTCATATCGTCTATCGCATTTCGAAAATAAAACACTTTTCGACTATTAATAGCAATGCGTGAAATTTAATTCATTATCATCATATCACTCATTCTTTCTCTTTCTTTCACTCACTGTTATAATGTACACCAACAGTATATATTCACGTTCACTTACTCATTCTTATGTATTATGGTAGGCATTGGGGATGAGGAGAAAAAAGGAGCAGCAGTAATAGTCAGTGATAGAAAATGAAAATGCAACACACATTTAGCATATGTGGATAAGTTATGGTGATTCTTTTTTTATTGATGGGTTGGCTAGCTGATTTTAAAAATAGAAAATTTCGCAATTTTATTTATTATTCTTCAAAAATGTATATGAACTTTGTCTATTCCGAATGAAAAGTCTCTTATCATACTATTTTCTTGCGAGTGACCTCAAAAGTATATTAATGATGAAGTACAAACTGGTATAAACTTCATTATAAATGAAACACTATAATATAATTTAATAGTTCATTTTGATATCTTTTAGGTAGGGAATTGGAATTGTCACATTTTTTTATTATATTGATATCGTGTGTCAATAATCATCATTTTCGAACAAAAATCAATATATCAGGTAATGTGTATTCTTTTCACTGTTTATTTATTATTGGGCACTCATTTTTTTTTTTTTTTCTTTGAAATACAATGATAATAGCAAGCAAGAACAAGTAATTTAAACGAGCAAAATTCTTCTCTATATGACTCATTGTCGTTCATATCATGTCTGCCTGCAATTTTCTTAGGTAGTATAATATCTCAGAAAATCTTTTTCTTTCTCTCGCTTTGCTTCATTTAATTTTAATCACACACAGATGTAACAATTAAATCACTCGAATAAAACAATTTGGCAACGAAGCTAATTTAGTTTACAACTTCACAAGTGATGTTTTGTTGATGACGAGCTTATCTTCTTGCGAATGAGAGTAGCAGTGGCAAGTGCGAGAGATTTTTTTAATCTCGTCGATTGACATTTGCAAATGATTTCATTGTTTGGATTAATTTTGTCGCTTAATAGCTTTTTGCAAATTTCAATTTCACGATTCCTTGATATTGTATTATTATTTATTATTACCTCACTTTTGAAAGTTCATCGAAATTATTTTATTGAGATTTCCTTAATTACTTTTTGACTATATATCACTACTTTGAAAAAGTACACAAAACAATTTTTTCAAAATTCTTTCTATTTTCCTCTTTGTTTTCTTTGCTCTTTTACGTTCATTTAAATGCACATTTATTTACTACCGTAATTAAAAACCGATAAACGCACTTTTTAAAATGAAACATTTCACACCATTTTGTTATTTTAATAAATATCTTGTGATTTTATTTTTTAGCTTAAACATCATATTTTAATTACTCTCAAACACTAAACAGTCTATATTTTTTTCTGTAATAATAATATAAAAAATAAGAGACTTTATTTCCTGATAGCGGCTCAACAGTCTCGCGAAGCGAATAGAAATGAACTAACTGAACTGATCGCGCTCGAATCGAATCATGTGCGCTACATTGTTAGACAAAAAATGAGAAAAAATAAATGTGTGGTTGTAGCAAGCAAACAGCAAAATGTTTTTTTTTCGAGAACTGCATATGTGAACGAAAAAAAAGCTCTCGAAAAAAGGATTTTCGACCACTACTCAAAAACATGCGATGAAATAAAAATTTCTCTTCTCTTTTTTCTCTTTCACTCACGAAATGTTATTCATTGGAAATGTGTGTACTCTAAAACAACAAAATAAATTTTTGTTACGTTGATGTATGTTTAATACATATTTTTTGTGAGCTTTTCCATGAAAATTTTTATGACTAATTGCACTTTCTTTAACCAAATTATGTATGTAGAGAGTTATTATAGCTTATATTCTTATGATGAAAAAAGAAAAACGTCACAAAAATCAACACATCCTTCATGCGCAAATTTCGTTACCTTTGTCATTAATAACTCATAGGTAGAAAGTCAAACAAATAATTACTCACTTGAACGGTTGTAAAATTTAATTAATTCGGTAATTTGTGGAAACTAGTTACATTTTTAAAAATAGCATTTGAAACATTTAATGAACATAGTAAAAATGTTTAATTTTAAGTTCAAATAAATCTAATTAAAGTTGCTGTCTACTGTCAGCAACGTTGTCATTCTATTTAATTATTTAACGCTTTAAACATCGTTTTACGATTTTTGCAAAACATACAATCTAGACTTGTTAGCCTTTGTGGTCAATAGCATTACTACTTACGTAGTTTTTATGTCAGGAGGATATTCTGAAGCAATTAAAAAAACGCTTTACACACGGAAAAATGCTTACTTGTCATGTTTGAAACAGCTCGGCAAATTGAAATGTCATTTGCATGTCATGTGCATGGCTAAAAGAAATACAATTTTTCACGTTTTACGAAATAATTTTTTACTTTTATTTACACGATGATTTTTTCTCTTATAATTTTAATCATTTTTTACACATTGATGAGACAAAAATGAATTACAGTTCTTATTGAAATGGTTTCTAATCATAAACTTTTAAAATGGGCAAGAATTGAGAGAAATTATGAATCAATATTTATTTATATTATATAAGGAAAAAAACCAATAAGAAAATAAATTCAAATCAATATTGCAGTCCGTGGTGAGGATGTAGAATATTTGTTTTAAAAAATTATAATGAATAAATGATGAGATACGTAACTAATTTTTATCTTGATTCGCTTTTTGTTAACAAATTTGATGATAAAAAAAAAATGTGAGGAAAATTATATTATAAGAATAGAGAAGCATATTAAAATAATGATGATAATTACTACTATGTATAATATACAAGAAGACATATGTATATGTAAAGATTTTTCACAGACGACAAATGCGCGTCTAAAGCTGTTCATTCATTCTTGCTTTATCTGTTAAAGATGCCATATGACGATTTTTACGATTCTTTTCTTACATCATTAGTCTGGACGATAAATGGCAATTTTTGGCAAAAATTCTAAGAGAAGCACATATTCTAGCATTGAATTCGTGTTATTATCACAGTTCATACGTTTTAGAGAAAAATGTAATCCTAATTTGTGATACAAGTTGTTATTCTCCCAATCCAACAGTTTGTTGATTTGACTCTGAGTCTGAAAAAAAATGATAAAAATGGATGAGAGAAAATTTAAAACAAAGACAACAGGAAAAAAGTGTGAGTGAATGGCGTATTTTATAAATATGTATAAATCACGTCAGAGAAATGAGTGTTAGTCATGTTCATATAGGTATGTATTATAGATAGATAGAGCGATGTCAATTAGTAATCTAGGTAACAAGATTAAATTTCAAATGTAATAATTAGATAATTGTTCTTACTCGTTTATTTATGCAGACTACAGGATACATGCTTAAACCGAGTGAGCACAAACAACAACAGCAACCGAAACAGAGCCTGTAAAAAATTTATAATTAATTGATGACTCGTATTTGTATTACAAAACTGCACAAAGACTTTTTAAAGCAAATATTATATCAGATGAAAGAGAGAGTGAATACAGAAAAAGAAAGAAAGAGCAACTGTCTTGTAATAAACGACTGTTTTGTAAGTTTATGTGCACAATTTACTTACCATTTTATATTTATAGGTAAATTTTTCTTTAAAATCCCATTCACTCTATTTAATGTTGCGGCATATTCTTCAGGAGCTATTTTACTGATTAGTTGTGAGGGAAATTCAGTGTTGAATCGATTTGAGAGTCCAAAACTAAAAAAAAGTATTGTATAAAATTTTAATAAATTTGATTGATTTATCGATGATCAATGCACTTATTTAGTGAAATTTTGTAGCAAACTATAGGCTCATTATTGAAAATTCATTTTAAAATCCAGTTTTAGAAAAGAAAATTCTTCTTTGTTTGATTGCCATCTATAAAATTTACTAATTCGAAGATTTGTTCTTCCATTTCAATTTTCTTTTTGTCGAACAAATACTCACATGGTTATTTCTCCTGTACCTTTAATTAATATACTATTATTTTCTTTTCTTTCAATATCCACATCCTCTAAAATGTCTTCTGAATAAATAGCGTCAAAATCCGTCATAATTCATAAGCGAAATATGAAATATTTTAACTTTTAATGCGTTTCTTTTTCTCTCTTTTATATGAATTACAAAATATACTTTCGACACTGTTATAATTTCTTATGTTTGTCGATTATATATACCCAATACTCACTCAATAAAAATTGACGAGTAATTTCTTAGGTATTTTTTAAGTCTAAAAACATGTTGATCTTTTCATGATTAAAGCGCAGCGATGCGCATGATACAGCATTAATACTGTCTTACAGTAAATTTTCATATTACTGTTGTATTCCTGAATATCGAGCTGGAAGTCTTGATGAAACTGAGTTTTCAGGTATTTTCATCTTTAAATTTTACTGCTATAAATTTTGCTGATATAAAAAGTAAGGTTCTCGAACGAAATTAACAAACAAGAAATTCTGGCTCATTCCTGTCTCCGTTTTAACTTATCATAGAAATGAATTCACGTTGTATGCGACATTATACGGATTAAATTGGATAGAATGTATAACGCTTCCAGTGGGGTAATAGGAAATCATCATCATATCAACTTCACATGTTGCAATATTATGAAGCCTATGCTGACGACAGTCAATTAGATATTAATAATATGAATATGTGGTTTTGAAAATTTTGGCTAAAATTTGAAAATTTCAATTGACGAATAAAATTGTCCGACTGTCATTTTTTGCTCAAATGCTTTTCATGTATGCTTTTTTTCGGAGATATCTTTGTAACTTTGTAGACCTCGTCTTTATTCAGTAGAACAAAAAAGATTTTTAAAGAAATCTTTTTGGTGAATCATACAACAAATAATAGTAAATTATTCCATCAAAATGTCACAAACGACCTCACAAACTTCCGACTTGAATTCATTAGACATTCCTGCTATCGATGACGATGAGCAAAGTAAGATAAAGAAATTTTCACTCGTGAAAAAGAAAACGATAAAAAATTTGCAAAAAAAATCAATTTTACTAAAAAATTTCTTTTTTAGTTGTTGTTGAAGATGAGCATGTTGTTAGTAGTAATATGGGCAATTCCAAATCAATGGACTCAATCAACTCATATGATGGCTCGAGAACTGATGGTTTAGAAGATGGAACAGATCAGGGTGATGACATTGAAAAGGCTCGACTCATTTCACAAGTGCTGGAACTTCAAAATACTCTTGACGATTTAAATCAAAGAGTTGATGGCGTCAAAGAAGAAAATTTAAGACTTAGATCGGAAAATATGGTTCTAGGACAATATATTGGTAATATTAATGTTGATACTTATTTCATAAACATTCCTCTTTAATAAATATTTATTTTAGAAAATCTTATGTCTGCATCATCTGTTTTCTCTTCTACAAGCCCCAGCTCTATAAAGAAAAAGTAAAAAAGAGCAAGCATTTACTTTGATATAAGAAGATCTGAGCAAAATTGCTTTCAACATGTTGCTGCTTTTTCACTGCTTTTTTTGCTGTTTAAAATACCACAAAAAGATTATACCTATTGTGTATTAAATATTTTATTTATAAATAAATTTAAGTATTATGCTTTTCGATATTAAAAAAATTGCTTTCACACAAAATATAAAAGTAAAACAAATAGATTATTTTCTAAGTTAATTCAATAATGATTTGTTTGTTTTATTTTCTCACAAAATTATTAATTTAAAAAATACAAATTTGTAACTAAGTAGATAAGGGAAGGATAGAGAGCATAGAAAAGGAACATTATATTTGTGCAAAAAAATTCTACAGTAAAATGATTTTTTATAATAAGTATGTTAGAAAGAGATGCATAAAATTAATATCGTTACATATTTATTAATATATGAGATAAATTGTGATAAAAAAAAAGATTTTTCGCAAGATGTGCATTGATGAAACATAAAATATTATTATCACATAACGATCATGACATAATTTTTTCAATTTTTGTTTCTTATAAACATTTATCAAATTTTGTCACAAAATGATTTCAATTGGATTATTAATTTTTTTCTTCTTGCTTGTTTCATATATGTATCATATAATATATCTTTTTACTGTAATATAACTGTCATGTTTTGCTAAAAATTCTAGAGAAACATTGTCGGATTAAATAATTTATTACTTTGCTTCACATTTAATTTGAACATTTTCAAAACCAGAATCATCAGAATCACTGCTACCCAACATCTTTCTAGTATCGATTGCTTCGACTCTATTTATTCGATCATCTTCGATAAAAATTATTGAAGTTTTTCCATTGCAATCTGATTCTTTAATAATTTTGTTTTCTTTTCCAAAAGTCGTAAATGATGGTGAAGAAGAAGAGTTTGAGCTCGCAGAATGAGAACTCAATGAATCCATTGATCCGGATAAGGGAGTTGGCAAAATACTGTCATTCATTATAATCACTTTGTCTCTTTCATCATCGTTAATATTGGACATTTTTAAATTGTTATTTGGTTGTAGCTGAGATTCTTCGTTCAGTATTTCAATTTTAACAGCATTCAAATCTTTGGTAACAATATCTGTCGACATGAAATCGCTAACTTCACTACTAGTACTGCTTACGAGTTCAACAGGTAATGGTAATCGTAGAGAATTCTTCGCACAATTCAATTCACCAAAAGAATGTGAATCACTCTGTAATTGAATCTTTAATGTTATTATTGATGAAATTGAAATTTTTCTAAAATTATTTACCGATTCACAAACACCTGAATCATCTTCTTCGAGACATCCACTATTTTTCCTTATTGGCCATTCAATTTTAAATGGAACATCTCTCTCAGAAGTCTCTTTTATAGCCTCATCAAGCTCATTTGAATCCTATTTAAATGTAAATATATTAGTTTACAACCAATAAAATAATTATAATTTTACCTGAAATTGTGACCATGAAAAATCGGAACTTTCTGTTGGCCATGTGTTATGAAGTTGTGCAGATGTAGAATTGTTGTTATGGAATGGTCGTGATGAGCTCGAAATATTGAATCCATCAAGAGCTGTTGATATTTCATTGGCGTAAGCAAAATAATCGATATCATTATTTAAATAACTTGACCATAAGTGTGGTTCGCTATAAGCAGGTGAGAGTTGAACAACTTCACTTGGATACTCATAAACACTATGATATCGTTGAACTTTGAATGCGACACGCCTTCTGGTTTTGATAGGTTGTCCTTGTTGCTGTAAATTGTAGAAACTTGTTTAATACTTCAAATGAAATTGAAAGTAAAGTTTAAACAAACCTCATGTGATGATTCTTTTTCCGGACTCTTGAGAGATGATTTTATAGGTTGTAAACTTTGGTCCCAGTATGAAGGCTTCCAACTTTCTTCTTCTTCACCAGATTCTTTGTTTAAAAAAATTTTTAATAAAATTTAATAAAGCATTAAAATGTTAAAATTACCTTCATCTACTTCTTCATCTTCATAAAGTGGAGATTTTTGAGAAGACAAATTGGACCATGTGGCAGCAACTTCTTCGATCTCATCAACATTCTCTTCGCCTTCATTCTTCATTTGTTTATTCTCTGCATCATCATTATCACCATCTTTGACGCCTAATAGAAATTTCATGTCAATCAATCGATAAAAATAAAGTTTTTTAATGTTTACCTTCGCCAACTGATGTTAAAATGTCTTCGACTTGTCCTTTAACATACATAAATTCCTCACTTGAGTGACTTGAATCATCATCGCTCCATTCTTTCGTAAATGATGTGCTCATGACAGACTGATTACATGAAACTTGTCTTATATCTTCAGATGAGCCCTGCGCAAATAAACAAATTTTTTAGTTTCTTCGAAAATTTAATATTTCAACAAAACTGAAATCTTTAAAGCCAATTTGTAAATGTGATATAAAAAAGACAACTTATTTTAGCCAATGCATAAAATGAAAAATTATAAGAAAACAAATTGATCTATTAGCTATAAAGTTTTTTTGCAACCATTAAATTTGAGTTAAAGACGCTATAAAATAGAAAGAACACTCCCAACACACAACACCGCCACACATTTTTTATTACCCATAAGCAATTCTCGCAGTTTTCAAAATTATGATAGCTGCATGTGAAGTCTGTTGTTCCAATATAATATTCTTCATCATTAGTGTGAAAGAACTCATAGTGTAAAAAATCGGTTAATGTTGCTATTTTTGCCATGTGCTCATTACTGCTTGATTCCTTAGCCTTTATTAATTTTTCCAATGTGTGAGAAAGAAATGGTAAGTTGTTTTTCTTTTATAGAAGACATAAAATGATATTCACAGAAAGTGGAGATAGAAAAAAAGAGGAGAAGGAAGATCATAGGATGAAGAGTGAACAGATAAATGAATACTATTATAGTGAATTATTATCATGCATTAACTATGCTTAATTTATTTACTTAAATAATAATTTTTTTAATTAACATAAAAGCGATAATGTTTAGCAATCTACATAAGGCACCATTTATGCATGTAGACAAATTAAGACTATAAATTTTAAAAACTTCAATTTTATAATGATTTAAGCACTTAACGTTCACATATTTTTTCATAGATATGTCGATTGAAAATGATAGAAGAAATTAAAAAAGATAGTGAAAAACTATATACAAAGGGAACGAAAATCATAGGAAAGTGGTTTGTGTTTTACTAACTTTTTTCCTATCACTGCCCTCACTATCATCGGACGAGTCATTTTGATTGGCAATGCCACAATCTGCCGCTGAATTGTCGCTCTTTTGTACTGAATCATTTGTTTCGTTTTCATTTATCGAGTCGTTACTATAAATGCTTTTAGATCTATGACTAGCAGGTATTGAGTCAACTTCTATTTCATCTAAAACGAAAAATACATAACTTGATTATTTGAGATAAAATTTTTTTTTGTCATTTTTTCTCACCATTGAGTATTTTTCTTTCTGCTTCCAACGAATCGATATCGTAATTTGAAGTTTTATCGTATATTGGATTTATAGAGTCATTTTCATAATTATATACTTCTTCCGTTTCCTTCAAACATATTTCTTTTTCTTTTGTCTCTATACTCTGGTTTCCATTTTCATCATTGATTTCATAGTTGAAATTGTCATCTGTTTCGAGTGAAACAACATCATCAATTAGTAAACTGTTATTTGCTCTATCATCATCATCTGCTAATGACTCTGTTGCAAAATTTGGTTCACTAATTTCAGAAATCCTCTCCTCATC
>JACWBX010001544.1:1357-16812 GCA_014622435.1 Polypedilum pembai
GATAAACAGTTAAAATTAGAGCTCGCCGTCTTTTCATTTTGCCATATGAACTGATTAAGTTCAAAAAATGTCGAAAAATTGGCAAAAATCATGACTTATATAACAAACATAAGCTCATAACTTTGAAACAGTTAGGTTAAAAAATAAATGCTCAATATTGTTTTTAGTGTTTTGTTAGAGCTTTTATATTCAACAAAGTTTGTGTAAAAATCTTTTTTCTATATGGAGCTAGTGCCAATGTAAGTCTTTCATAAAGTGAAAAATTGGTGTTTTTATGGTTCAAATGCATGTTTTTTTCACATGTTTTGATGAAATATCCACATATTATATATCAAAATGTGTGTAAACTCATTGTCTTTCATTTAAAAGTTATTTTAGATCAAATAATTTTTGTATGACTTAGTTAGAGCTGTTTATTTGAAACATTAAATCATAAAACTGTTATACACTAAAATAGCTGTAACTTGGAAACAGTAGCACCTAAAATTATAATTTTAGGCAATTAATAATCGTCTAATATTGCGCTACAAGAAAATGAATCAAAATATTTTTTGAACATTTTTTAATTTTCTGGCCCACTGCGGATCTGGGCGCCAAAAATGCGCTAAAGTACACCAATCCGCAATTGAGTACTTTCACCAATTTTTTGTAAGAACTATTGTAAAAATTTGTAATTTGGTAAATTTTACAAAATTTGTATTTTCGTAAAAAGACTATACCCAAATCAAGATTAAGAAAAGTTGACTTTTGTCTAAAGAAATGTCTCAAATATTCTTTCAAACTAATGTTGAATCACGTCAAATGACTTTAATTTCTGGTTTTCCATGAATTAATATCGCGGCTTGAAAACTTTCTTTTGTTTGATAGCAGTCTCTATGAGTAAATGTCATTGTTCATATTAAAAGAAAACTATGTTAACACAACCTTTATTAAGTCTCAAATAAATAAATTACAATGACTTTTTGTTTCAAAAAATTATATCATAAATTCATTATTAACACACAATTTAAGCTCGCACTTTTCGTTTTCTGTCATCAATTCCTTTTTTTAGTAATTTACTTTATTGTTTTCACAAGATTTTTCCACCTCCTATCTCTATTTTTTCCTTCCTACGTCACTCCCATTTGTCATTTACTGACTATACAGGCTTTAAGACAGGAGCGAATAATGCAAAGTTATGAAAGTGACACAGTATCCATTTACAAAGAGCACATCGCACCCTACCATATCTTTATTAGTGAAATAAATTAGTTTGTTTCAATTAAGCTAATGCTTTCCACAATTACTTTTGAAGCAAAATGTTTCCACTGGCATCTGCTTTGAGTTTTTAAAAGGATTCTTTGACACTTAGAGATCCCAAAAAACTAGATAATATACTTGAATAACAGAAAAAATTTTATTTAAAATTATAAGGAATTTTATGTGAAATTATGTTTGTTACATTTACATTTGCATTTAATACGTTTATGGTAAAATTTTTTCAAGTCATTGCATTGAAATATTTTTATTTTCTTTAAATAAATTTGAGTTTTTATCGTAGATGTCTATTAAAAATGCTAATCAGAGTTAATTTCGTAGACGCGTTTATTTCAATGCGTTTATATAAATGTATGCATAAACAACTGTCTGTATAGACGAAAAATTAGACAACGACGTTTATGAATAACAACTGTGATGCTTAAATAGATGTAGATCTAAAGAGAAAATATTTTCGACGAAAAAAAAAAATCAAAAATATAAACAAAGGTTTACAAAATTCAAAAGTATTCTTATTTAATTGATTTAAACGGTTATTCAATAAGAATTCTATTGCAAAAGTTGAAACATTATATACTAATGAAAAACTCAAATATTATAGACATCGAAAATTGAAGAAAAACTTAAAATCTTTCATCAAAGGTGTTTTTTTTGCGTAAATGTCTACGAATAACAACACTAAATTGTAGTTTGAGAAATTCAAATTTTTAAAAACAGAATTGTAAAAGTAGAATCTACCTTGTAGCTTTTGGCTAATGGCCACGAATCAATAGCTTAGCAACTTTGAAAAGTCCTATTTCAAAAATCAATTCTTTTATTTAACTGTCTTGATATTATTGTTGAAACGTAAATTAAATAATCACTAAAGATACTTGAAATTAATGAACACTGATGAACAAGTGGATTACCAAGATAAAACTTTTTCATTTGACTAATTATATTTTTAAAATTAAAATGCACTTCAGTTTATTCAACGGTTAAAGGTTTAGATATAGCTTTTTAAATTATTAAAAATCTATTAAACACATAATGCTCTGAGTAGCTTTTTATAGGTCCAATTTGATCTTTTTTGTATACCCATGTCTGATTAAAAATTCAATAATTTTTTCACAATAATCTTACTTTTATTTCTTTAATATCTTCACTTCTTAGTACCAAGGAAAATAAAATTAGCAGCGTCTTTAAATATTTAATGAAGAATATTTACTATACATTGACAATAATTTTTACTCGCGCCATTTATTCATAAAAAAATTGTGAATTGACCACTTAGTTATTTTCTTCTTCTTAACATGAATTAATCACTGTTCTTTTATTTAAACACTTCTTTTTACACGTATGTGTGTATAATTCTCATTCATCTGATGTTTACACAAAAATTATTATTCATATCAACTGGTAGATTTTATGTGTGTGCTTCACTAATGAAATTTATTTCATACTTTTCCTTTTAATCATTTGAATGATTATTTTATCGCATTGATATGCAAATAAAACACTTTTTGTAGATATATGCGTAATAAATTAATCTTTTATCTCAAATAAAGCACACTCTAAAACCACAATTTTTCTTCCTGTAATTATTCCAACCCGCTACTTTTCATCACGTGTTTCTTGCTGAAAAGTCCGCGTTAGACTGAAATGAGAAAATAAACTTATCTCACATGTTCTCTGTTATGACTCTTGCCTGCTGTGTTTCTTATGTTGCACGCATGTCGCATGGTCACACGGAGAGAGAAAATGTGTTTGTGACTATTGAGGAAATGCAGTTTAAATCGAAAACTTTTTAAATAATTTTAAAAATTTAAATTAATTTTTATAAAAATTTTTCTCTTTATTTATAAAAAAGTTCTTTTAAAGAAATTTCTTTCTCACAATTAAACAAAAAAGTAGCAAAAAAATTTTATTATCTTTTTATCTTAAAAGTAAATAAAAGTTATCAAAAATTATATTTATTTAAAAAAATTCAAAACTCATCATTAAATTATGATTTTTATAGATATGACGTAATCAGTAAATTTGTGGAGAAGAAAACAAATACCACCAACTAATTATATTTTTATGGATTGTATAAATAACGTCATCAAGTGATTTTGAGAAAGCGTCAACGACTTTTACGCCTACTGGTGAATTTTCATTTACAACCACAGGTTTTAATGATTCTAACTCAATTTTTGGAGTTGATGATTGAAGTTCATAATATGGTGACATATAAACACGAACATCACCAACTAAATCTTCATCATCATCTTTTATATCTTCTTCACTACTGCTGTCATAAATATGCTCACCAATTCGAGGAATTTCATTTCGACGATAATCAAATTGAGCAGCACGACGAGTTCTTACTTTATATTTGTCATTATCAAAAAATCCATCTTCATTTTCGTCATATTCCTCATAGTCTTCATCAGCTTGTATCAAGTCAATGATTTCATATTCATCAGCATTTGTTATTTGTGTTTTATCAACTTCCTGCAATGTTGCATCTTTGAGCAACTCCATTAATTGATTCTGATCAAATTTCCGTTTTGCAGCCAAAAGTGCTTTTTTACTTTGCCTATGTGTTGGCTCTAGTTCTCTCATCACTGTTTTAATTTCGATATTTTTGTTGTTTGAATTTACACTCAACTGGTCGTTGTGCGAATTATCATTTGTGTGTGGCATTTCAATTTCAAAAAGTTCACCAATTTCCGTTCCAGTTGGCTTTGATGTTCTTTTAGTTGTTGATTTTTTAGTTGCTTGTTCAGTTTGTCTTTCAATATAATCGTGTGAAATAAAAAACTCTGGTGCTGAACTTTCCTCTTTCTCCATATCGTAATAATTGTTTTTAACTTTCTTCTCCTTCTTTTTGGACTTATAAGTAGGATATTGTATTTCAGCATCGACGTAATCATTTCGTATTCCATCATTGACTAAAAGATAAACATCGCCGTTTGGAAGTGATGGATTTTCACTCGATTGCAATGGATTGACCTCAACTGGAGCAACTTTGTAAATTTCAGTGTTTGCATTAAGTAAAACATCAGAAATTGAACGTTGATTAAGTTTTGATGGCATTAAATTATGAAAACCAGTATTTTTAAAGTCTAAAGCTTTGAAATCAAATTTTGGGAAATTAATTTGACGTTTCATTCTCATTGATGCAAGTTGTCTCAAGAGATCATCAGAACTTGATAACATTTCACTTTTTTTCTTTACTGTTGTTTCATTCATCTTACATTCTTTAATATTTACATTTTTAATCAACCAGAAAGCAATTGAAAATGGTGGAATATAAAAGTCTACAGCTTGTTTTGAGACTTTTTTGAATTTATACGCTGGTACAATTGTTCCATTAAATCGTTCATTATTTAATAAAACTTGACCATCAGCAACACTTAATAAGTACTGTGAAATGACACTGTTGTTCTCAATTTCACTTGATTGCAGCTTCATGTTAACCTTGGCACGTGTATTCGCGAAATTAATACCTATTAGCGTCACACCTCCATTCATTTTCTTCGCACAGTGAGCGTAAACATTTGATTGACTCGACTTTTTCCCTCGTACATTGAAAACTTTCGTTCCAATCAACGAATTGTGCATTTTGTTTATAGTCATTTTAAAGTCATCTTGATCTGAGTCGAAAAACACAACATCATAACCTTTTTTGGAAGATTCACCGAGGAATTTTGCATGTGTAAGACCATCAATGAGACAATTTTCGTCACAAGATTTTGACATTCGTTTCGGTTTTCCACTTAATTTATTAATTGATGTCCAAACTTCACTAACTTTGACTGCATTCAATGATGATTTTGAAAACATTTCAAGAGTTGAAATGCTAAAAAAATAAAATTGTCAAATTAAAGGTCAAATTAAAAATTAATTGTCTTTATAATTTTAATTTGCATCACGTTAAAAATATTGCTATTAAATGAAAAAATACTTACTTTCCAGAATCAAATGCTTCAACATCAAATTTAATTTTGTCGTTTATATTTTCCGTTAAAATGGCAGCAACATTCCATTGAAGTTTTCGATCCCTTTTAACGCTCTCGCATAGAATCTTGAGAGTCTTTAAGTCATCGATATATTTATTCATGCTTTTTTCATCGGCCAAATTCATTGAACTTTTTCCAAGTTGCCAAACACATTCTTTAATGTTAAGACTCACTGTTGCTTTTAAATCTTCTAAAAGAGTGATAGGATCGAAGCTATTTGTATCGTAGTCCAAAACAAAGACTGGTGTGATATTTTTGTAGCTAAATTAAGAAATATAAATTTTTAATCATAGTTTGTTTTTATTAATAAGTAAAATCCAAGAAGAAAAAAAAATTTTAGTCCAGCTGCCGGACTCCGGCTGAAAAAAATATTTCTCACTGGGCAATGATTTTTCAAAAAATTTCAAATGTAATTTTTTAAATGCATTCAACAAATTTAAAATTTTAAGGAAAAATCCAAGCGTGAACATACAAAAGGAAGAGCAATGTGTATCTACACCTTGGAATAAAAGGTTTTTATATGAAGTGTCAGGGATTTCAATAACAATCAAAAAACTTACTAGAGTGTTTGAAAAATTGTAGCAGCATTGCTTTTTTGCTCATTAGTATTAAATTGTCGAAAAGCATTCACAAAATTGTTTATTTTGAGATAAGATGGCGTAAAAACTGAAAAGTTTTTCTTTGATTGCATCAGTTCATAAAAATCTATTTCTCTGCTAATGAACTTTTCTGAAATTTCATTTACACTGCTTTTAAAATTTACAGTCACTAAATATTCTCCACACACAAATGGAATCACAAAAAGACAAAAAATCAAAATCTTCATTTTCAAGTGTCGAATGTTTGAAGACTGGATGACAACTGACCCATAATCTACGCTAGCATTTAAAAATGTGAAATTAACCTTGTAAAAATTTTTACATCTTCCGCAAATGCAGCAAAAAATACTTTTTAATAATTTTTTGCTGACCATAGCTGAAAATAGTTGAAAATTTTTTGTTGTTAATTTTCATTTTTTTGTTGTCTGCTTTTATTTTGTTATTATTTTAATCAACATTCTGTCAGTAATTTTTACTGCTTGATGACTGCACCAAAACAATTTCCAGCCATAAAATTTTCATTTAAATTATTTAGGTGCAATCAGAATCGAGAGAGAGTGAGAGAGAAAAAAGAAATTGAGAAAATTATGAAATTCAGATGTGGAGAAATTTATGTAATAAATTTTGCATTCATGTTTCCTCTTTATTGTTGTCCTTGACTTTGAGTTGTGATAGTGCCTTCAAAACATCTACAGAATCATAACTAAAAAGAAGCAAAAAAAATGTCAAATAAATATTTACACACTATGAATAACTAATAACAACCTGTTGATATTGCTTTTATTCTCATCCACCGGTGTATCGATAAAAAAGCTCCTCTTACCAAATCCTCTACCGATTCTCAAATTTCCATCATTTAATCGAAATTTCAATGGTCCGTCTCTTAATTGTAATCGATGATTCCTAATTGGCGCTGAAATACTACTCTCTCTTTCCGGCAACCGTGGTAACTTCAGTATTTCTTGAAAATATGGAAATAAAAGTGAACGTTGAACTTTATCCTCTGCCATAGCGTAGTCAGTATCTGTTTTAATAAGATATAATAAAATTTCAGAAATATTTTTGATGACTCAAATTCATGGAAATAATTGATAACGAATTCAGGGTTGACAACAAAGTAATAGTTCTTTGAAATAATATTAAGAAATATAATATATTAGAGAATAATATAAATAATATATCAAAGAGAAAATTAAATAAATTTGAAAAAAATTTACAAAATTTTTCAAAAAATAACACTTCAGTATAATAAAACTCTAAAATTTTTCTCAAGAACTTGCATTTATCTAGCATATTTTTATAGCACATCAAAGCTCCTTTTTAACGTTTAACTGAACGTCTTTTCTTTGGAATTTTTTCACAATTTCCTAAAAATTCTCAAAATTTTGATTTCCAGCAAAATACTTGCATTTTTTAATGATTTTTCATTAAATTTGAAAAATGCCCTTTAAGTTTCCAAAATTTCCCACAAATATCAAAAACTTTTAACCTAGGGATAACAACGAAAAGTATTTTAATTGCTGAAAAATTCCCACAAATTCTTATAAAATTTTAATATTCTCGACAATATCAAGTTTCCTTGTAAATTCTCATTTCTTCAACCAATCTAAATTTTGTTTATAATCCTAGCTTTCAGTTATCCTCAAAAGACCAAAAGAATTTAAATTTTAAAAATTTGCAACATTTTTATGCAAGTTATTGCGAAAATTTGTGTAGATATAAAAAGAAATTTTTGAATTACAAAAATTTGTCTTCGTTGTTAATTAAAAAAGATTAATTTACAAAATCAAGTGATAAAATATTTTCCAACACTTATCGAATTGAAATAAAAAGAAATTTTCATCTACATACTATCAATTCCATTATCGTCTTGTTCATTTTCTCCATTTCTCTTTCCAAAGCCTCGAGCAGTCATAATTTCAGTATTTCTAAAGGGCGTTCGAATGGCGCGTGGCGTTTTGATAAAATTTAAATCTAATGTACGAGAAAGAAAAATAAAAGAAAGTTAACCAGGTAATAAATCTTTAGTTTTATATGAAATGTAAACTATATTTACCTTCATGCTGTGTTGGCACGTCTACAAAACTGAATGCAGTCTGTTCTCTCAAACTTCGATTTCCATCTTCCCCATTTATTCCATAGATGATGGTTAAGAGCGATAACAAAATTATGTTTGTAAACATTTCTATTCTCACTGCTCTACTGTGTCTACTTCTTCTCTTTTATCTGGATAATGGAAGAAAGTAAAAAAAATTGTATAAAAACAGTTGATAACAAAAGACAATACATGTAGCTTTAAAAAACTTTTATTTCCTATTTCCGCTAAATTTATTTGCAAAAATTCTTTTTTTTTTGTGGTTATTTGCCAGGAAACAATTTTTTTTCACAATGAGTAAGATTTTTATTATCACAAAGCTTGAGTAAGAAGTTAATTAGTTTTTAATTAGATTTCTCAAATAATCCGCCTGTGTTACAAATTGAGAAAGATAAGTATCATCCGTGAAATCGACAATTTTGTTTCATTATCAAATTAAATATAAATGATGGAGATGATAATCCAATTAGATCATTAATGCTAATAAATATTTTACAAGAAGAATAAAATGACTCAAATGAGTATGTGAATAAATGCATTTTTTGTGATAATTAAATGTGTAGGGTTCGAAATTTTGCATATGTTAAATTAAAATTATGTAAGACAAACATTTATTTCTTTTTTCTCCTTACTTTACGTTATTTAAAAACAAACAAAAACCTTAATAAATTCAATTGTTTAGAATGCAATCAAATTGAATAAAAATTTCTAAGGTTCGATCTAATGCTGGTAAGAGAAAGAATTATATGCATAATTCTTACGCCTCAAAAATTTAAATAATTTTATTTGAAATTTTTCAAATGAAAAATAAATTGAATATTTTGAATTTGTTTTGAAATTGCTTTTGCTACATAGATAAAGTGGATATAAGTACAGTGTAGTGAAAGTATAATGTATGTCAGTGTGAAAAATTCAGAATAGATCCATACTTATGATTAAATAGGTTCAAATTTATGATTGGTAGGTCCATACTTATAATAGGCAATAAAATCGATATTGTGACTTAATGGCCTAATGTGAAATGCTAAATAATGTTTCAAATGAAAGAAATCAAAAATTTACATACAAAATTTCAAACAGTATTGAATTCAGACAAATATTTAGTGAGATATGAACAGTTGAACCCAAAAAATGAAAAAAGGTCCAAACTTATAATCGTTTACCCTAACTGTTAAAAATTCATATTCTTTAATTAATTATTTAAGCCCGTTTCTTTTACATAATTTTTATCATTATATAACCAAAAGATAACTGAATATATTAAATAAAAATATTGATAAAGAAAATAAAAATTCCTATGAAAATAAATATTCGATAACAATGAGGAAAAATTCATGAATAGAGTCGTTGATTCTCACATCAAAACGTCAAGCATTCACCCATCGATTTCAAATTATTTTCGTGTATTTTATTGCTTTGCACTTTCAATTGATTTGTTTTCATGTGTTCAATGTGCTTTTCAATACACACAAATAAATCATTTGTTGTCAGTTGAACAAAACGATGTGAGCCGATAAATTTATACAGGATGAGAAACGAGAGATGTGAAACTTTATCTTTGATTAAAATATATTACTTCCTTAATATCCGGTTAAGATAAGAAAATTATTAGTATTTTCAATAAGAGAACATCTTGAACATTTCTCATTCTTATTATGCATTGATTGAAAATTTAAATTTTTGCTTGCATTTAAAGTTTTTTATTTGCATAAAAATAATGCAATGAAAAACTAATGTTACCCGGAAACATTCTGTTTGTTTTAACTTTATTTCTCCGCTTTCCTCAAAAGCATAGCATACTAAAGAGCTTTAGCTACATTTACAAAGAGAAAAGTATGCTATGAAATACCTTTGTGGGCGATGTCATGTCGCTCTACATTTCGCAAAAAAAAAATCAACAGAATATCACTTTTCTAATCGAATTAAGCTCAAAGGAATTTTTATATGTGTCATTTGATATTGAAGAGTTCTAGCACCGTGGAGGTGAGAAATAGATCAAGTGTGTAAAAGACAAAGATTTTTTCAAATGACATTTCAGAACTTTTTATTTTCTTATATTGAAATTTGATCAAATACTGACAATGTGATGGAGAGTTTTTATTGTCAAAGTTTTTATGACAAAATTACAAAGTTCTATGTTTGAGTTTTATTTTTATTGAAAAACTCTTTTTTACAACAAATGAGAGTAAAAGAAATATCTTAAAAACTCAAAAATAATGAAGCAAACAATTGATGCAAAATATTACAAGTTATTTATTTTAATGTTCCATAAAAAAATAAAAATTTATCCTTGATGCCTTCAAAAAATAGTTCTCAAAACCTTGGAAACTTTTTTAAATAAACGAATAGTTAAATCATGAACAAATAAATAAAATATTTTCAAAATATCTTCTTTATTTGTTAATTTAATATAGGCCTGAACATTCATTAAAAAAGTTAGTTAAATTATTTGAATTTAGTTAATTTCATACAAAAATTAATTTTTTACTTAAAACTGGTTAATTAATTTTGGTTAATTTAGTTAAATATCCCAGCCTTCGGTTTAATTGAGATATTTTTCATGTCATGGTTAGGGACTTGTTAATTAGTTTCATATGGAATAAATATCGGGAAGTCAACTAAGATACCGGACACTTTTCGTGACTGTATTCAAACCTATCGTTCTTCAAAACTATAAGAGCAATTGAAAAATGGTAAAAAGTATAATATTTGTAACACTATTGAGCAGTTTTTAAGCATAATTTGACTTAAAAGATTAGTTCGAAAATTGAATTCACGAGCAATTTTAGCTATTAATAAGCCTTAGCAAAAATCTTTTTTGTACTGAAATTAAGTTTCTTTCGATTGCTTAGTTAGTTTCATACGAAATAAATCAAGGGGTAAGATCTTTTGATACTTCAAAATCAAATTTGATTTTTTGACGAAATTTTTGATTTTTTGATGAAATTTTTGATTTTTTGATTTTTGAAACTTTTTTGATGAAGTTCGCACCCTTTGAAATAAATATTTTAAATTAAAATTAAATTTGAGCACTAAGAGTAAAACTTTTCGTATAAAAAGGATAAAAATTTCTATGCCTTATCATTGTCATTCCCTCCTATTACTCAAATTAAATCATTATAAATATAAAGAAAAATTCAAACAAAATAAAATTTTATTAAGAAATATTTTTGCCTGAATTTTAAAATTTTATACTTAGTTTTTGAAGATATAAGTCTACCATCTTCCCTTTATTAAAAAGCCGGCTTTTATATTAAAAGCTAAGAATATTTTAAAATTATCAATCTTTCCGTTTTTTGTTCTAATATAAGAGCGTTCCAAAATAAGAGCCTTTTTCAAAAAAATATGTTAAAAATAAAGATTTTTGAAAGAAAAGAATTGAAAAACTTCAGTTTTATAAGAAATTTTTTGAAATTTTTAAAAGAAAAGGGTTTCGCTCTACCACAAGAGTTGACTCTTAAAAAGGCACAAAGCTTAAGAATTCTAGATATACGTAATTTAATTATTTCATTTTTTAAGTCTTTTACAGATAATAACGCAGAATAAGAATTAAAACCTGAGAGTTAATGCCTATATCAATTCACTAATCAATTGCCAATAAAATTACAAATTCTTACAGACAATTAATGAGAAAAAAGTAAAACTTTTAAAACAGTCAAAAAATTAAACTTTCACTCTTTAAGTAAACTTTCACAATTTTTTCATAAATTATTTTTCTTTATATTATTGATACTCACAAATAATATGCACAAAAAAATCCAATTCACTAGTTTTAAACGTGTATGAAATTTTCCTTCCAACTCTAATCGCGATCCGAACAACAATAGCCAATTTTCATGCCACACCATGTGTCTTTATACGTTCTCGCATTCAAGTCTCTAACTCTCACTGCTTGTTGCGCATTTGCAGAAATTTCCTTCGTTTAGCAAGAGAAATAAATGTTTTGATAATCCGATTGATATCAATCTTGCTTGCTTCATTCTCATATCGCTCATATGCAATCGGGTTACAATCTTACGTATGAACAAAGTTTTCCTAAAACAAAAAAGCTTCGTAAATTATTCTTGCTTTATTTTTGTACTTCTCGTTTGTCGTCCACGTTAATATGACGTCATACATATACAAAATCATCCCATTAAAGCGTAGTCAAATTTACATAAATATAAATTCACCAATTCATCACCCACGATACTTATGCGACAAAATACAAATCTTAACATTGTAGAAAAAATTGCATCGTTCAGCGTAATATCCGTTGATTCATTCTTTTACAGTTTTCTGTAATTTTCATGTCTCCAGTTGATGTGATTGTGATGAATTGATTGAGCGATTGCTGTTGCTGTTGTTGTTGTTGCTACATAAGTATTTTATTCAATTTTCCGTCGATTGTCTCATTTTCTCTAGAGCAGCAATTTCCTCCTTTCTCTCTCACTTTAATCATCATAAAATGAGAACAAATGTGTTTATGCGGTCATGAGCATTCTAATAATATGCAAGCAAATTCATTTAAGTGAAAGTGTTTATTGTTTGGCTTCATCTATTTACACAAAATGTCATGTTTGCATATTTTGAAAGATTTGTCTCTAAGTCTCTTATAAAATGTCATGAGGAACTTTTTTATGATAAAACAAACATTGCTCATAAACGTAACAATTTTATGAATGATATATAAAATCAATGACGTGCAAAATCAAAAAATTGAACGTAAGTTGAAAAACATATCAAACGCTTTTTATGAAAATTTGACAAACTTTTCAATTTACATTTTTTAAAATTTATTTGAACTCATTAATTGATTTTAAATGAAATTTTTATGTGATTTAGAAAAAAAGCTAAAAAAATGTAAAATATTTAAATTTACAATAATTAAGTGAAACAATTTAAAAGCTTAAATAATTTCACTGTTAAACTTTGAAAATAAATTAATTCAAGTAAGTTCTTATTTATTCAAAAATGACAGTTGATTCTTTTTTTAAAGTGAATTTTCGTTAAAGATTTTTCTATGCGCATGTGCATGTTTTTGAAAAATAAATGAACACATTGCTTTATTTTTTACCTTTGAATTTTTCAAAACTGTTTAAATAAAAGAATACTGTCGTTATGGGTCAGAATAGATATTTTGATATTAAAATTATTTTATTTAAAAAAAACAAGAGGAAATAACTTTAATTTTTAGTGGTTAGTATTTTTCTCTTAGGAAATAACTTTGTTTAAGAGGAAAAAAAGCAGAGGGTGGGAACCCTTGGTAAGTTAAAAAATGTAATCATTGAAAAACAAAAATTTTTTGATTCTTTTGAAAAAAAATTGATAAGTTGATAATTTTCGCTCACGAAACGCTCTTCAAAAGATAAAATAGTGTTAGGTTCTCTGAGGCAAACTACAAGCTTTGCAGTGTGATGAGAACACTCAAAGCGACTTTTTAGAGAGACAACCATTTCCCATTACTAGCTATTGGTAGCAGTCATTTGATTCCAATTAAAGTTTGTAGAGAATTCAGATATTTCGACCACTATCATGTGTAGCAGTTAGAGGCAGGGTTAAGAAACAATAAGCAATACTCAAGTACCCTGCGAGCTAGCAAAAATCATAAATTAAGGATTTTGAATTTTAAGAAGGCGCTGAACGGAAAACTCATTGTAAATCACTATTACCTGCTTATTAAATAAGTTAAAACGGTTAGTTAAAAAATTAAAATTCAGCAATTTTGTATAAAAATTCAAAAAATTTTGAAAACTTGTTGTATTTTTTGATGGAGATTTTTTTTCTTTGGGTTTGACAAAAGAAATCAAGATTTTTATAGAAAACTTTTCATTCAGTTTTGCTTATTTGAAATAATTTGGCTCTCAAAAAATTATAATAGTCATTATAATTTGTAATATAGAACTTTTGAGAGAATAAAAAGAACTTTTTCGCTCTCTTTGAGTTTGCGCAGTTTTATATCAATTGAGAAAATCTTTTCTCACGTATCGATTGAAAATACTTCTACTTTTCAGTCGTCTGTCTGACACAATACAGACCAGATTGTATGTTTTGACTTCTTTTTAATTTTTTTTAATTCATTCAAATATGACAATTAGCGAAAACAATTTTTATAAATAAAAAGAAAATTCTTAATCAAAAAATTTATTTCAGCACTTTTTCATTCATTGAAGAAAACTTTTAAGATCTTAAAAATTGATTAATCGTCTGACATTGACCTGACAAAAGCACATTTAAATGAAATCTGCTGAAAAACCAAAAAGACATATTATAAATTGGCAGTGATAAATTCTCACTCCTTCGGTTCAAAAAATCTTCCTCAACTGGTTTTGGTCATGATATTATAACATCAATTAAACAAATGAAAAATTTTATAAGCTTTTTAGTTATAAAGACTCTTTAAGAAGGATGGGTAAATGGAAGTGGAAGGGTTTATGAAAAGTTTATCACACATTTCACCAAAAACACCGATTATGACAAGAAAACGCATCAATTTCCTCAACATTCAGCCGGTGGGCATAGAAAATGTCACAAAAATACTAGGTTGAAAACTTTTGCACTTTGAATCATTTATCTAAAGCAAAAAGAAAAAAAATCTCAATGTCGCTCTTTCTGTTGCGTTTCTTCTTCAACCTTTTTCTCTCACAGTCTCCATCATCATCATTATTCGTTTATCTCATTTCTTGAAATATAGAGGAAAGTTCACGACAAATATCAAAAGAAAAATTTAGAAACTTTTCTTAAAACTAAAACGCATTTAATGATTAATTTGCACTTCATTAATTTGGCAACATAATTTAGAATTATAAATATTTTAAAAATAGTCATACTGACATTTCATTTTCATTTTCTTCGATGCGGAAACCTACAACCATGATTATTATAGTACGTCGCACAAATGAAAGAAATACAAGGAAAAAACGGAAACGTTTTTATGCCAAAAAGCTTTTTATATTCTTTCTAACGTTGATAATGAAAGTCTGTAGTTGTTGACTGTAAAAGTTAAAGTATTCACTCATCTTTTCAATTCTCACTATGAGCACGAGCTTTTCCTGTTTTGAAGTAAAATTTTATTTTGAAAAGAGAATACAGGATATGTGGAATTTGTAATTTACGATGATAAGCTAAAAATGGCTCGAAAATGGGATTTGATTTTCTTTGAGTTTATTCTACATATATTAATGCCATAGCAAGGAAAAAAGATAAAAAAGGTCAAAATTGTTTATATGAAAATACAATGAATCAATAAATATTTCATAAACGTATAAAAAAGTTTTAATGAATCTCATACAAAGAAATTCTAAACTTTTTGTTGTATTTTCTTTTTTTTTTTTGAATCTAAAAATCGAGATAGCAAGGTAAAAGTTTTTTTTTGTTAAAATATTAATAAGAAGTCAATCATGGCAAATTTATATTTGTATTTCTACTTGTATTGAGTTATATGGCTAGAAAAGATATTAAAAATGAAAACAAACGAATTTATAATCATTTACAAAAGTTAATATATAAAGTTAATTAATGAGATATTTAGTTACCATT
>JACWBX010001545.1:0-15662 GCA_014622435.1 Polypedilum pembai
TAATACATTTTATTTCTAAAATTGTCTTGTCTTAAATTTCATTCATTTTTATTCTTTAACAATTTCCATTGTGAATTTTTACAATCAAAATTGTGAAAAAAATTTACAATATAAATTGTAAAAATTGACAATTGATTGTCAATTTTAAAAAAGAGCAACAATTAGTATTTGACAACGAAAATTGTGAAAATTGACAATTTTTTTGTTAAATCTGAGCAAACTCAATTTCACAATTTGAATTGTCAATTTTTTTCTTTGGGTGTATAAATATAATTGTTACTTAGAGAACGAGTTTATAACTGTTATAATAATTTAAATTAGATTTTAAGTTTTGTTATTCCAAATCAACTTAAAAAAGCGAATTTGAATTTGATTCAAGTCTTTTTTGCTCTCAAATATTAGACAAAACTTTTCCATTGATATATAAGTAGGGTTCGGAATTATGCAGATAAGAAGAAGAAGTATGTGCATAATTTTCTTCTTCTTATTGATTTTTCCATACAAAAATGAATAAGAAGAAGAAAATTATGCGCATACTTCTTCTTCTTATCTGCATAATTCCGAACCCTATATATAAGTAAACTTTGTAAAGAATGTTTACAAAAATTCATCTTCTTATTCATTGAGCTGAAATTGATTTTTTCTTTTTTCATCAACACAAATAAAGTCTATTTTCTTATAATTTTCAAGACCTAAGAACTCTTTGTTTTCAATTTGATTTGTATGGTAAAATCAAAAAGTTCTCAAGCCTTGCTAATTTTATTATTTTGTCAAAAATTGATTTTATTTTACTATTTTAACGTCTATAACTAAAAATATAGGTAAATAGACCAATCGCTACCGTGTCTACCCATCTGTAAAAATATCTATTCCGAAATAAATTTAAAAATATACACAATTCGCGAAAATAAAACTTCATAATTGGCATAAATTTGTATCTCATAAAGTGATTTTATGTAAGTAAAAGATATAGAAAGTACACGACCACGGATCGGAGTACTTAAGCCCATTTTTGTCGCCACAGATCAGTGTTTATTAACAGATTCGTTTTTAATTAGAAGCTTCATTTGAAATGAATTTATCAAAACAAATATAACTGTTGAGACTTCTGAAGCAATTCAGAATTTTCAATTTCATATTAAGAAAGTCTTTCATGGTTGGTAAATCGCAAATTTTACGACTTTAAGCCGTAATTGTTTTCTTTTTATTTTCAATATTGGAATTGAATTTATTAAAATTTAAATTTAGTCGAATGAATTAAATCGACTTATTCTTTTAATTTCATTTTTAACAAAATAAATTGATCTTAATATAACGGTCAAGTTAAATTCAAATTAAAAAAAGATGCGAAGAAAAACGCGTCGACAAAAAAATCTTAGTAACCGAAGAAAAAATTTTTTGTTTACATTTTTCAATATAGAAAATTTAAATCGTAATATCTCGAATAATGCAATAAGTGACAGCTTTCTAACTAAGTGTCGCCGCAATAACTCGATAGCACAAATCAAAAGCAAAAAACTGTAAGTCTCTAGCTATTGTAGTTTTCAAGATCTCGAAGCAGCCAGCCAACCAAAGTGAACTTATAAGCTGCATTTTCTATACAAAAATGCGCTAAAAATTACAACTTTATTAAAGCTTAAAAAGTTTTTATGGAAAAAATTTTGTGAGTGTTATAAAGTGCACTTTTTATGTCTTATAAATAAATTGCTTTATGAGATCACTATATGCCAATTATGAAATTTTTCTTTTCTATGTTGTTTCTAAACTTTGATAAAAATAATTGAAGTTTCCAAACCTACACACAAATGAAGTAAAAATGAGATCCGCTTAATGAGTGTTATTTTAAAAGTGCAGTAAATCAGTTCCAAAATAACATTTATCCGGGAATTTTATGACCGCATGTTCACATTCATTAAAATTCTCAAACCCCTTTTTGAAAGAGAGAAAAAGTTTTATCATAATGATAGAGGAAAAGAGAGAGCGGAAAATTATAATAAAAAAATGATAATAATCGGAAAAAGTAATAAATTTTTTCTCTCTCTTTCTCTGTGTCTCTTCTGGGTAGTCACATATAGAGTGAGAGAGATTAAATTGATATCATCATCAATGACCATTAGACAGTTGAGTTTTTCAACAAAAAAATAATTCCATTAATCGGATTTTCGATAAAAATCTCTCACACTCGCTTAAATCACGCTCTACTAAGTGATATTGATAGATTTTACAACATTTATATTTATTAAAAGCACTGACTCAACGCACTATCGTAAAACAATGTTTAGCCATAAATTTATATGACCGTCACAATTTAATGTTGTTTTTATCACTTAAAGAGAGAGAAAAAGGTAGAAATGAAATCATAGCGAACGCTATTCAAGGGTAGAAAACTTAAAATGTTTTTATTTAAATCAAGTTGATAAATTTGATATTTTTACAGATAGATTCTGTATACGGAATCTGTACCCGCCATTTTTGATGTGAAAAACATTTCAAATTGTTAAAAATTACTTTTAATAAGTTTTGGTCGTAGCGGAGAATTGAATTCGAGATTTTTGCTATACTAGGTTTAGTATTTATCAACTAAGTCATAATAGTTGTGTGATAACTATTTGTTCTTTTTGCAAAAATTGTACTTAAGCAAACTTTTAATATATTTTGCATTGAAATTTCATACTTTAAACATTTTATTACTATTGCGATAAATTTGTTAATTGTAAAATGACACTAAAAATCCGTTTAAGTAGAATTATTGCAAAAAGATCAAAAAGTTATTACATAACTATTATAGCTCAGTTGGTAACATTTTGAACTAGTGCAAAAATCTTAGATTCAATTCTCGTCATCAGTTGAGCTTTAATAGATATGTAATAACTTTATCGTTTTGCAATTTTTCTACTTGAACGGATTTTTTAGTATCATTTTACAATTAAGTTTTCCCGCAATAGTAAAATAAACTGCAAATAAAATATTTAAATTTGAAATTTGATTGCAAAAATTCGTTTGAGTAGAAATATTGCAAAAAGGAACAAATAGTTATCACATAATTATTATGACTCAGTTGAAATTGACTTGGTCTAGTATAGTAAAGATTTCGAAATTGATTCTTTGCTATGATCAAACTTATTAAAAGTCTATATTGACAATTTTTTGAATTTCTTTTCACATAAAACTCTACTTAAACGTTTTTCAAGTATATTTTACTGTAAAAAGAATTTATTGATTGTTACAAAATAGATTCTTTAAAAATCTTTTTCAAAAATTGTTAATAAAATAGACTTTTAATAAGTTTTGGTCGTAGCGGAGAATCGAATTTTTAGAAATCTTTGCTATACTAGGTTTAGTATTTATCAACTAAGTCATAATAGTTGTGTGATAACTATTTGTTCCTTTTTGCAATATTTCTACTTAAATAGATTTTTCACTTGATTTTACAACAAAATTTCATACTTCGATATTGCGTTTGCGATTTATTTTACTATTGCGAAATTCAATTGTTAAAAATTCATCTGCATACAGATTTTTCTGTTACAGAACAGATTCTGTAAAAATCTGAGAAATTTCAGTGTTCATCCCTTTAGAGCCAAAACACACAATGGACATCAGAAAATGCAAATATAAACTTACCAATGGATAGTGGATGAATATTCATTTTATTTTTACTCGCATCCACTATGATGATAAACTACGATAATGCAATGTTTTTATTTAGGAAATTTGAAATGAAATCTTTTGTTGTTGATTTTATGCGCACTGATTTTGACTTAAAATTCTCAAAACATTTTAATTTACTTGCTAATGCACAGATAATGAAGTTTTGATTTATTATATTTTGGAAGAAAAGCCTGGTAGGTTCAATGGAACGTCTAAAAATGTCGAAATCGGTAAATCCAGTTCTGTTTCCGATATCATGAAAACTTACTTAACAGATAAAAATAAAATAGAACAAAAAGTTTTAATTAGGATAAACGATCATAAGTTTCGACCCTTTTTCGATTTCTTAAATTCAAATGTTTATATCTCACTTAATATTTGATTGAATTCAATTCTGTTTGAAATTTTGTATGTAGTTTTTAAATTTCTTTCATTTGAAACATTATTCAGCACTTCACATTAAGCCATTAAATCACAATATCGATTTGATTGCCAACTATAAATTTCGACCCATTTTTTTATAAGCATCGACCTAGTTGTTATGATTCTGAATTTTTCAATTTTAAACGCATTATAACACTCCATTGTACTTGTATCATTTTTATTTATGCAGTAAAAGTAATTGCCAAGCAATTACTAAGTTTAAATAAAAAGAAATTAAGGATTTTAGGAATTGAAAAATTTTTGAGCGCGTTTTGTTGCAATCGGTACAAAAATTGTTACTCAATTTTCACGTGAATTTTTGTAAACAAAATGGGTCGAAACTTTTAATAGCGATTCTTGAGTTAAATTAGTTAAAGTTTGAGCTTGAATTCAAATCGAGAAATTGATTGAAGAAGAGAAAAGAAAGTAAATTAGTGAAAATTAAGTGATTAAAAATATTGCGAATTTTTTTTGTTTTGGAGAAGAAGCGAAAAATGCAGATTTTGTACAAAATACTGATTAATAATTTATAGTGAAGTGCTATACATTTGTTAAATTACATATTTAATTGTTTACAATTATAATATATTAAGTTTTTGTGAGTTTTCATTACAAATTTATCAAATCGAAAAACGGTCGAAACTTATGATCGTTTACCCTAATTTTGAGTTTTAGATGAAAATTCAATTTTCTTACAAGTCGCAAAATTTGCCGATTTAATCAAAGTATTTTCGACTTGGTTTTCTCCCTAATACATTCACAATGCTTTCAATTGAAAACTTTTAAAGTCGTATGACTCAAATTTTTGATAAGATAATGATTTGTTATCGTTTTCCAAAAATTATTTTGATGTATTTTCTGAAAGAGCATAATTAGACGATTCCAAAATGCATAAAATCATAATTTTAGGAGTTACCGTTCACGAGAAATCATTTTAAATTATCATTTTAAAAATGGTCAAAAAAGTCAAACTTTTGTTGGGAACGCCTGTCGTTTTTATGCTTTAAACTTGTAAAGTAAGAAAATATCTACAAAATAAAGCAATAAAATTCATGCCCTGGTGTTTTTTACAAATTTTGGATGCCTTCAAAGTACAAAAAACTGAAAAAATGGATTTCTCTATACATTAATTATCTCATAACTTTAAATTAAAAAAAGCTTTAAAAAGAAAAGCCATTTATTGTTTTTAGGTATTGATTTAAGTTTTCAAATGACATAAATTTCAAGCAAAGATAATCTTTCTTTGAGGAGTTAGTGCGTTGTAAATGAGAATTTTCGCATAAAAATTGTGTCTTATGTACATTCTCAAGCATTTATCAATCACATGTCGTTATAAAATATTACATATTATACATCAAAATGTGTGTATATTTAATATCTATCAAATAAAACAAATTTGAGCTCAATCGGTCAAGTTTTGGTTGAGTTAGAGTGGTTTAAGTGAAGTGGAAAATCTTAAAAATTTCAATATTTGTTCAAATACAAAAATAGCGATTTCTCGTGAACGGTAACTTTTAAAATTATGATTTTATGCATTTTGGAATCGTCTAATTATGCTCTTTCAGAAAATACATCAAAATAATTTTTGGAAAATTTTTCGCATTTTTCCCCATAGTGCATTTGTTATTTAAGAAAGAAAAATTGATATATTCACAGTCAAGATTCAATTCGCGACGGCGGACAAAAAAAATCCGCCATTTTTAAAGTGGCGAACTTTTTTTAAAAAAAAACTTTGAAAATTTTATTTTGTTCTGCACACTTCTTTTCAGTAATTTGAACATTTTTAAAATTTTAAAAATAATTTTTGCAAGGGAAAAGAACTCTATCAAAAAAATCTAACAAATTAACAAAAATTTTTGTTAGTTTCATACAAAATTTTTGAGTTTCAATGGTTACTTTGTTTTCACTATCAAAAGTTCTAAACACTTGAATTTTTGTGAAGAAAATTTACTTCATATTAGTTAAATATTATAAACATGAGATTTTAAATTTTATATTAAATAAAGCAAATAATGGCTTTTATTTTTAGACGTTCAAAGTTTAAAAAGTTTTTTATTTTATTTGTTTTCAAAGTCAATTATCAACACTTAACTTAAAAATCAGTAAAAGATTTAGCAAATCCATCTTAACTTTTGTCACTTTTTTCTCTTCTCCTCATATCTTTCATCTCATTCAACTGCACATTTTCCCAACATTTAACAGAATAACCGAGAAAGAGAGAAAATCCTCGAGATAAAGATAAAAAGTTTAACGATAACGAGTGAAATGCTTGCGCAATGAAATTAAGGACAATTAACGAGAAAGAGAATAGTTTTTTTTTCTCTACACGCAATAATAGTAGCATGAGATGATGAATAAAAGTGTAAAATGCATTTGAAATTTCCTTCTTTTTCTCCTTCTCTTTCACTAATGATAATGATACATTAAGTGGATGAACTTTTACAATTTTTCTTCCTCAAATGTCACACTTTATGTCATTTACTTTTAGAAAATGCGGGAGAGAAAGAAAAAAAGTTTTTCATCTCGTTATTCATTGCATTCTTTAAATTAAACTTTTTTTCTATTTAAATTTTTGTTTTCTTTTCACCTTAAAAATTTTTAAACTTATTAAATTCAGTTCTTTAATTCGCATCAAGATTTTATGATTTCTCACTATAAAAGCAATTTTTCGAAATTGTTTTACTATTAATTATAATTCAACTAAATTTAAGTCGATTAAAATTCTTCAACTAAAAGTTAATCGATTAGTCTTTTATTAATAATCAACTAAATTTAGTTAATTTTTGAATGTTATAATTTCTTTTATAGCAAATAAAAATTTATTTATAGCAATTATAACAGTTTCAAATATTTTTAAATTTAAATAAAACCGTTAAAAATTGTAAAACTATTTCAAAAATAGAAAACTTCCTCTTTTCATTAATTATTTGGATTCATTAAGGTTAATATAAACTGAATCATAGTTTTCACTACATTGTGAACTCAAATTCATTGGTATCTAATTTAAATTCTGTTAAAATATTGTGATACAAAATGTTTTAATATAACGGACTTTTTAGATGGACGATAATTTGTTTCAAGCTGCTCGTAATTAGTGTGAATTTTATCGCAATTTAGTCACGAATTATTTAGGAAAAGGATTTATATTCAAACACTTGGTGTTCTTAGTTTTTAAGTATTTATTCTCTTATAAATTGTTCCTTTAGTGAGGTTTTTTTTAAACTTTTCCTCGAAACATGTCAGTTTATACCACGTAAGTCGAAAGATGTTTGAATCAGGACAGCTAATGATTTAAAACCGCTAGATTAGTATCATAAAAATTTCATATGGCATTAAAGTTATTCATTTTCAACTCTGTTAGTTTAAATGTTTATTGTCCAAAATCAACTCTCTTTTCATTCTTTTCAAAATCAAACAGCATGAAATAAAGTTGTAAGTGAAGAAAATAAAACAATTCGCATGTATGTGGGGAGAGAGAGAGAAAGAAAGAGATATCACTACATTAATGTCATTAATGAATGAAATTTATCGCAATCAAATAAATGTTGAACAATTAATTACTCTCGCTTTGATACAATTATTTCCTCTTGTTGTTCTTTCTCATCCGTTTGCTTGCAAATAAACAGACAGTAAAACTTGCCTACACATACATGCATGCGCTGTTTGTTGCTGTAATTCAATTATTTCCGGCCTTTATTTGCGATCAAGTAAAGTTTTTCTCACACACATTCTTAATGACCATCAATTACTTTGCCTCTTACATAGAATCTCAAGGAGAGACAGTTCTGGATTTTTCTTTTTCCAACTTCCTTATATTTTTAGAAACGAAAGAAAATAAACATTGAAAAGCAGAAAGAAATCTACTTGGAAAAAAAAACTTCCGACTTTACCTTTCAATTTCATTTCTTTACCGATTTTCTTTCAAGTAGTTTTTCCCCTGTTGAATAGATTTCATTTTCTTGCATCATTCGTTTTCCTGCTTCTTTTCGTTTTCTTTCTTTCATTTTGCATCTTTCTTCAGAGTTATTTTATCTCTAAAAACTTTGCTTTAAATATTCTTTAAGTTTAAAAATAATTAATTTACTGAAACAGAATATGCTTAATTTAATTAATTAAAACTTTTTAAAAACTTTTTGAAATTTTCTTGAAGCTTTTCGTCAAGCTTAAAAAGTATTTTGACGAAAAACCAAAGGGGAAAAATTTTTTATCGAAGGATGCAAAAAATTTTTAGAAGAAGCAAAAAGTAAAAGATGCAAAAAAGATTTAAAGAGCTTTAAATTTCTCTTTTATTTGATAAGGAAAAGGTCTAATTTCACTAAAAATACTATTGAAGCTTTTCTACTATTGTAGAAAGTTAAAATTTAACCAGGGGAAAAACCAATTGGAAGGAAATCAGAAATTTGTCAGAAATTTCTGTTTTTTGTCGACTTTTCCGACTCATTTCCGATCTTTTTCCGACTCTGAGTTGAAAAAGACGGAAAAATTGTCGACTAAGTAGTTTTCTTCCTGAATTTAACATAAAAAGTTTTGATCTACCGTCTTCCCTCGAATAAAAGAGCCGGCTCTTCTTTATCAAGAGTTGTGTATTTTCCAAATTTTTTAAATTTTTGAACTTACGCTTGAATAGAAGAACCATTTAAATAGAAGAGCCACTTTTAAAAAATACGTTACAAATTTCCAGATTTTTACAAAAACTTTTATTAAATCTTATCAAATCTATCAATTTATCATATAATTATGATAAAAAATTAAAGTTTGAATATCAAAATAAAGGAAATTTACTATTTATATTAGAATGTATGGCTCAACTAGTAAAATTTAATTTCCATCGAACTGAAATTTCAAAATTTCTAATTTTATAAGTTTGCGCTTGATTAGAAGAGCCGGCTCTTTTATTCGAGGGAAGACGGTAGACATTTTGTTTGTCAACATTGATATTCAGTTTTCCTTTACGATTTCAACTTCATGAGTCTAAATTTTTATTAGGAACAATTATTTAATGTCACATTAAACTAATTCTTTTAGTAATATAAGTGCTGAGAAACTTGTTAAAATATTTCGATTAACGAAAAATATCTTACGACTTTTCGTGGCATATAAATGTATTTTTGATTACTCGAGTTCAAAGTTGTAAAAGTAGAATTTAGTTTGTAGCTTTTAGCTACAGTAACCAATTGATCACTATAGTCACTGGCTACTTGTAGCCAAAATCGAATTTTTCGGCTACTGGCTACGGATCAGTAGATTAACAACTTTGCTCAAGTTTGTTTACAAAAATTAATAAAAATGACGAAAATAGCGAAGTTTTAAAAACTTTCATCAAAATTGACTTTGCTTTTTTAAATTAATTATTGAACTCTACAAAAGATGAAGAACAACTTAATGTCTGTAATAAAATATTTTTGTTCATTTATAAAATTTTCAAATTAATAAAATTTAATCAAAGAACGAAAACTTTTCAAAATGTTCTCATCTTGCATTCACAAAATTAAGATCACTGTTGAACTGTAATAAAACAAATCTATCTTATAAAATGACCATCAGAAAGGGAAATTTGTATAGAAATCAAGAGAAAATGCGTTTATACATTTTCCATGTTGAATGTCATGAGAGAAGGAAAAAAAAACACGTCTTGAAGGGATCTAAGAATACTGAATGAGTGAATGAGAGACAAAAAAAGAGAAATAACAGCAAATGCGAATTGTGTAATTTCATATTGTAGGCAATAGAAGAAGCAGAAAAAAGCAACAAAAAAGCATTAAGGGCATTTTGTGAAAAATTATATCCTTTTTCCTACCAACCATATGGAGATACATATATATATAAAAAAAAAAGTTCATCCTTAGTGGTAGTGCTGCAAACAACTCACACATTTTTTTGTGCTTTTGCTTTTGTTTCAAAGTGCTTATGTATCATTAGTAGCTGAGGTTGATTGATGATTGCCATTTTCATGAGAAGCAAAAAAAAAAACTGAACAAGAGCAAAAGCACATCATGGTGTGTGTGTAAATATCGTTCCATCTTTTTTTTTTCTATCTCTTGATCGATTTAAAGTTGAAATTTCACATACAAAAATTTTAAATGTTTGTGAAATTAATAGAAAAATTTGAACTTTTTGAATTAAAGAAAATATTTGTTGTAAGTTAGCAGTTTAAATTAGCTTTTTTTAACTTTGACCTCCCGCCTGCTACAAAACTTTCGTTAAAATTTTATATTTAAATTTTTTACTCACACGCATAAATAAAATTAAGATTTTTAATTTCTACTAAAACAAAAAAAAGGATTATTTTACATAAAGTTATAATGAAGCTTTTTTATGAATTTTATATGAAAATTTAATTATACAAAGGCTGTCGAAATTAATATTTCAGGAGCTTTTTCATGTCATCATTTGAAACTTTAACGATAGAGAGAAAAAAGCTTTTTTGTCAGTAGTAAAAGTTTGAGTTTCATTTTTGTTTATTGTAGGATTCAGCAGGGTTGCAAATCTGCAAAAATCTGTATGCAGATATTTGTTTTTCCAGTCCTGATATTCAGCACTTATATGCATACTTGACATATTTTTGTGCAACTTGCATGCAAGTTGACTTAATCAAAAATTTCTCTAATTTATTCAGTCTTTATTTGATTCGATCAAAATTTTGTTGAATTCAAATGAAAATCAATGATACTTAAATTTACCAAGTATTTTGACCAGATTAAATATCAACTTGCATGCATTGAAAACAAAAAACTATAAAAAGTGAAATATTAGAAAATAATTTACCAAAAGTTCTCTAGATGGCGCTTTTATCGAAATTCAAATTTGAAATGACCGTTAAATTAGACTTAAAGCAGATGAAAAATAAACGAGAAGAACAATTTGTTAATTGTATGATGTCAGTAATACTTTAGATTGCATAATAGAATTTAAAAAAAATATAATGATAATTTATGATAAAATTTGTTTGAAAACAGTTGTCAACTTGCATGCAAGTGTTTATTATTTGAAATCACTTGAGAGAAAATTAAAAAATTTTTCATTTATTGTCTCATAATAGTGTGAAAATGTAAATAATAAAGAAATTTGTGATGTTAGTAGTGGTAAAAAATAACAATAAAAATAAACAATGATGCCACATATGTGCGCTGTAATTACCTTTAATGTCTGAATAATTAACATTTATGAAAAATAAAAGAAACAAAAAAGTTTTTTTTGTGTACAAACTAATTAAAAAAATATTTATTAAAAAAAAATTTCAATTATGGGGTGAGCCAAAAAGCTCATTATATCTTCATCGTCGTGTGTTACAGCAGCAGCATGATGAATAATAGCAAAAATAAACTTTCACGAAAGCAATTTTTTCTCACTCTGTATATTTTGTTAAATAAAATTTTTGTGTGTAGCAAAAGCAGAAGCAGGAGAAAGAAGAGAAAAATTGTTGTGCATTTAATATAATGACTGGCAATGTACATGCATGATTCAGTTAATTAAATTACTATAGTTTATGGAAATACTCATCTCATTGTAGCAAACATAATTGCTTTCATGGAAAATTTTTCTCTTTTACTTTTTTATGAGCTTAGAAATAACAATCGACCGTTAAAAGTTTTATTTTTTTAAAATTTTCTTTAGTTTAACATAGTGGTGGCCAACCAGTAAATAAATTTGTAACGTAAATGTTGGAAATACAAAGTAATTCCTGTCCAGCAACGATAACTTGAGCAGATAAAAGGTTTAAGTTGGCATTCTGTCAAGCTTTGAGATGTCCGCCGGTAGCTTAGTGGAAGAGTACCTGACCGGAAATCAGGAGACGCGGATTCGATTCCCGCTCTGACATAGACATGTCAAAGTGTCTTTTTTCTGCTAGTTTATCAATAAAACATTACAAAAAGCTGCAAAAAGTGGCAAAACGTGTCATAAAGTTGAAGTTCTTTTTCCTTGGTTTTTCCAAAAACTCAAAAGTTAAGTAGAAATTATTCAAATTTCAACAAATTTTTGCAAATTTCCTAAGAACAAACATTTTTGATGTGGCACAAATCGTCCATAGTCACGCTTATTTACTTATTTTAGCTAACGCTTGATTCAGTTTTTTCGAAAATTTTTTATTTACAAAAATAGTTGGATTTTTTGAAAAAATCAAGCCATTTCAATCTTTTATAATTCAAAAGATTCTTCTGATAGATATATAATTAAATAAGTATTTAAAAAACAAATAGTTTAGCAAAAGAGTATAATTTTGATAAAATCTGTTGAAATATTGACGAAAAGTTTTTTTTTAAAAATTTGTCGCATTTTACGTGGATTTACCCAACAAACAATTTCATATTTGTTGAGATCCAGGGGGTTTCAATACAAAAAAGTGACGGTTATTTTTGTTCAAATTTGAATTTGAAATTCATAAATTTGAACGCGTTTTATTGCAAAAATTTAAGATTTTTATTGCGAAAAACACACTAAATTTCAATTTTCTTGGGAAATGAAACTCAGATTGTTTTAGCTTTTTCAATCATTATTGAGCGAATTCTTTTCAACTAAATAAGAAAAATTAAGAATATCTTTCGTTTTCTCAGATTTTACAATCTTTGTAACAAATTTTTTAACGGAAAATTGAGGGAAACGAAAATGCGCGCCAATTCAAATTAAGGGAAATAACGATCAGTTGGGCCTCCCTGGGTTGAGATATATTTTTTGCTTAGAAAATACAAACATAGAAATATTTTAAATTCTATCTTATACATGTGTGAGTAGCACTTTAAATTATTATGATAATAATGCATGATTTGAGTTTAAGCAACTTTAGCTGATAAAGTTGAAGAAACTTTTCTCGTAATTGTCTCTCGCTCTCATTTTTGTACAGTCATGTTGTACAACAAAATATGAATATGATGAAGCAACTTTAACTTTTCATATCATCTATTCATGCTTCATAAGAGTAATAACACAATTCTCCTCCAGTAGCTTCTTTTTAGCAGTTCAATCACACATATCAAGTAAATATATTGACTATGCAGTGAGAAAAATTTATTTCTCCATTTGAGAAATTTATTTTGATTCTAAAATTTATGTTCAAGCGCGATATTGAATAACAAATTGAAATTTTACTCATGAAAAATTCTCTTGTTATTCGTTTTTAAATATTAACGGATTCTTCAAAATTCAAAAAAAATCAGTAATATTAATCGTCAGTAACGTGTTAATAGCGCATTTTCTTTTGTTTGTTTATAGCGCTAAAGTAAAAAGTATACTTAAGCAGGTTTTGTTAAAAGCTAAAATCTTCATGAGATTCGATCTCATAACTATAATGAATTTTATAAGTTATCAAAATTATGCTTAAGTATATTTTATAAAAATCTTAAAATAATCTTAAGATTCATTCTGACAATTAAAATGACTCAATTCAAATATTGAAATAATATAATTAAGTATATTAATATTAAATTTTTATGAGATTTGATTTCACAATATCTTGATCAACTAAATTAAATATTTGACTGTAATTAATTAGAATGTCTTAACTCAAATGAAGTAAAATGAAAATTTCATTAAAACATAGTCTCGAGAATGAGAAAAGAAAAGAAAAGGCACAAATAGAGTTCCTATGAAAATGACTTAAGGCAAGTTAGGATAGAAATCTAGACTAGAATATAATGTCCAAAACATCATGCCTGAAATGTTTTCTTTACATTTTATGACATTTGGGAAGTTTTTGACCATAACCATACCAGACCATCATTGACCTGCATGCACTGGCTTATTGCCTTCATGAATTCAAAAAAATTGTTGTCATCGTGATCTTTCCAAGGAGTATCAATCTTTCTATGTTTTAAAAAATCCGATATTTGACATGATGCCCTAGTTTTTGCAGTCTATGGGCATCATGCACTTCACCATTCTTCATTAAAACTTTAAAACCATAACTCGAGCTAGGAGTGACCAAGGTTTTTTACGTTAGATCGATATTCTCAGTCTCTAACTTTCATCAGAAGACTCCAAAAGTCAATTATGCTTTGAACTTATTTTGTGAAGTAATTTTATTTTCGAATGTCATTAATTTCTTTCGTTAAGTTTCTTATTAATTCTTAACGAAAAAAAATTCGTTAAATTTTCAAAATTTTATTTTGAACAAAATATTTTTCGTTAAAATTTTCAAATTATTTTTCAAAAAAGAATTTTTATCGTTAAATTTGAAATTCTGAAACGGAAAAAAGAAATTTTTTTATGAATAATTTTTAACTAAAAATGAAAAGTGAATAAAAATAATAATGATTATCGTCATATTGTATTTTTCCTTTGTAACTTAACGACAATGACAACATTGTTGGTGGTGTTGAAAACAAAAAAAAAAACTAAAAGTGAAAAAGAGAGAAAGAGAGAAAAAACTTTTCACATTCTCATTTTGTCGAGAAGAGCTCTCCAACAAATAATAGCACTAAAAAGCAATAAAAAGCATTAAAAATAAATTAAATTAGAATGAAAACTTTTAGCTTCTTTACTCGCTTCATCTTCTTTTGAATATTTTTTTATTGACTAAAATAACAAAGGGATCTTGTTAATAGCAACAAGAGAGCTCACACACAAAGTATCACATCTTTTCCTCATTCATGCTTGTCTGCATAAAAAAAAAGTTAAATTCCCGCAGTGCAAAAAGAGAGATGCTACTGGTGCTGCTATTTGATGCCATTTTCGATGGATCAGAAATTTTTTATCTCTGTAAATTTTCGTTCTTTCAGCATTCGAGCGTAATAATCAAACAATTTGAAATTCATGAATGTGAAATGAAGTCATGGGAATTGCTCTCATAAGAAGACATTTCTACTCTCGTTTACTCGTTTCAATTAGTGTCAAATGTCGGATATGACAATCGTTTGGACATTTTGTGACTCAACATTTTGAACATTAAATTTTTGTCAATTTTATAATAATGCAAAATTTCATTCAAGATGAAATTTGATTTATAATTTGTTAAGGCGAAATAACTGTAAAAAATGTAACAAAATACTCACAGTTGTTTCACCTTGTAAACTATTGTAAAATTTTTGCAGTTTCGAAATTTTAAAATTTAGATAAATTTACTAAAATTAAAATTATCTAATCATTATATAAAGAATTCAAATCATTTTAATTGCTTCAAATACAATATTTCATTGAAAATAATTCTACTTTTTAGCGCATTTTTGTATAGAAAATGCAGCTTATAAGTTCACTTTGGCTGGCTGTTCGGCTGGTGAGGCGCGAGATCTCGAAAACTACAATAGTTAGAGACTTACGGTTTTTTGCTTTTGATTTGTGCTATCGAGTTATTGCGGCGACGCTTAGTTAGAAAGCTGTCACTGATTGCATCATTCGAGATATTACGATTTAAATTTTCCATATTGAAAATTGTAAACAAAAAATTTTTTCTTCGGTTACTAAGATTTTTTGTCGACGCGTTTTTTCGCATCTTTTTGAATTTGAATTCAACTCGACCGTTATTTTCAGTTCTATATATTTTACTAAAATACAAAATTAAAATAAATAGACTTAATACATTAATTGCTGTCCAAAATAAAATTCCAATATTATAGTCGATCATAAGCCAGTGCATGGCGGTCAATGGTGGTCCGGCA
>JACWBX010001546.1:0-20376 GCA_014622435.1 Polypedilum pembai
TTTGTAAAACAACAACATGTGGGACCATATAGCTGATCAATTTCAATTTAAGATCATTTTCAATTTGAATTCCTGTTTTTGATATATTTTTGTCGTTAGATTTATTAATAACGAATGCAACAATTGCTTGATCAATTTCACCAGCATGATAGCACAGTACAACACCTTTCTCAACATACTCAAGTGAATTCAAGTGTTCTTCTATCTCAGACAAGTCGACTCGGTGTCCTCTTATTTTTATTTGACTGTCAGTTCGTCCCTCATAGTAGATCATGCCTTTGTGCAATGAGGCATAATCACCAGTTCTGTAGATTTTTGAATACATTGGATCGACAGCAAATGGATTCTCAATGAAACGGTGAGGATCGCGTCCATTAACATAGCCACTGGCCGAACTTGCACCTGACACAAATAACTCACCAATATCGCCATTTTGAACTGGCTTTAAGTCAGAATCTAACAAATATATGATTGTGTTTTGAATCACTTCTCCAATTGGCACTTGTGCTCCTTCTATTGAGTCAAGTTGCTTTTTTGATTCACATACAAAATATGTCACGTCACCCATTACCTGTTGTGCAAAGAAACAAATGTTAAGCATCACAATGAGAATTTTTAATGAGATTTATTACCTCAGTTGATCCATAAAAATTGCAAAGCACGTGAGTTCCTTCCTCAAAGTAATTGAAAAATTCTTTTGCCAATTGTAATGAGAGTGGCTCACCAGAACACACCCATATTTTCAAATTGTAAAGCAATCGTTTGTCTTCCAATGATAAGAACATTAGAATTGACCTCAGCAGTGTTGGAACAAGCACAAGACGCTCAATTTTGTATTTTTCGAGAATGACGACAAGAGAACTTGGATTTGTTGTAACTTCTTTTTGTACAATAACAAGTGCCATGCCATTCAAGAGCGGTCCCCAAATTTCCGATACTGAATCGACGAAAGTCAAAGCTGTTTTAAAAATTCCATTGACTTCTGTTTGTGAATAAGGAAAACGCTTCCATTGCCATTCTAATCGATTTTGTATGACATTGTGTGGTAGACGAACGCCTTTAGGAATTCCTGTCGAGCCACTTGTATATAGAATTATTCCCAAATCAGATTTGCCTCTCGTCAATGTCATACTTTCATCGATATTTGCATTGCTATATTTCTTCGATTCACTTTTGAGTTCATTAAACTTGATTGACACAAATGAAGAGTCAAAGACATTTGGTCTATCGAAATCATCATCATAAATGATCTAAATGAATATTGACAAACTTTAGAGCACTAGTCAATAAACAAACTTTTCCATTTTACTCACAAAAACTGGTTTAGATTCATTCAATATGTGCTGAATTCTATTCTCTGGGAATGTTATGTCTAATGGTAAATATGCAGCTACACAAATTAGAAATTATAATTAAATAACTTTAAGCTTTTATAATATTGACTTTTTACCTCCACATTTCCAAATAGACAACAATGTTGTAATTAAATTATCTGATGGCTTCATGCAAACACAAATTATCCAATCTCCATCATTATTAGCTTTTAAGTTTTCAGATTGAATTTTGTCCAATAATGCTGCTGCAATACGATTTGACATCGAGTTCAGTGAGTTGTAGCTTGTCAATTGCTCTTTTCCATGTTCATCATGAAAGATCAAAGCTGTTTTGTCAGCAAACTTTTTCTCAACATTTTCTTCAAATATTTTATGAAATAATTTTGGGTAGAGCGGCAGCTTTTGTCCTTTTATGATTGACAGTTGCGGTAGTGAACCCATTGGTATCTGTTATCGATCTATGGTGAAGATGAATAGAATAGAAATATAAATAAAAAGATATAAGTATAAAGTTATAAATCAAAATAATAACATGTTTTTGAGTATATAATTTGTTAGTTTTGAATGATGTTTGCCAACTTCATCATATAACACTTAAAAAGAGATCATTAAACGAAATAAAATTTTCATTTTGAAATTCAACATGCATCATTCTTTGTTGACAAGTGACAATATGTTTATTACACTCAGAGAAAAAATTTCACTAAGGAAAAAGTAAAAATGCTATTTACTAGTTAAATAGTTATTTGATGAAGAAATTCACTTATGGTTTAGTAAACACGTAAAAAGTCAATATATTTTACTATTTGTTAAGTGAATTTTCACTATGATAAAAGTGAAACATAATTTACAGTAAATTTATATCTAAAAAATATGAAATCTTCACTATTATATAGCAAGCTATTTGCTCATTGCTATACGGTAGTTGATTTTATTATTTTATGATGAAGTAAGAGGAAAAACAAAAAATTCATATGATCAGAAAAGTATAATTAATTTTTTTAATTAATATTAAAGAAATGAATGTTAAATTTTTATTCTATTCAAAAAGTTTTTAGTTTTTAGAAGAATGATTATATTCAAAAAAGGTTTAAAAGGAAATTTTGCAATCATTCAAGCGAAAAAAAAAGCGACTTAGAAATTTATCATCGAAGCAAAGCATCAAAGTTAAGCAACATCAATTAGAATTCTTACTTAGATGGGTGACCGCAATTTACTATGGCAAAAGTAAAATTCGCTATCAGTTGAAGTGAATTGGGAAAATAAATTTTTTCTTTTGTTTTAGTAAATTTTCCGAAAATTAATTTACTAAAATCAAAGTTAAATTTACTATTTAAAAAGTCAAAATTTATAACAAAATGATAGTAAAATTTACTTTTTAAAAGTTAAACGAACTTCACTATAATCATAGTAAAATTTACTAATGTTTTAGTGAGCTAAAATTCAACTATGTAATAGTGATGTTTTGTATGAATTTACTACAAATTTACTATCAAAATTTTCTGAGTGTAAGATTTCAAATTAAATTCGCTTTTTTGGACTTCATATCCTCGTCATTGTCAGCAGTAAAGAAATATAAAAGCTTCTTAATTTGGCTTTGATGTGACTTAAAAATTAATATGATAACTCGAGATGTGATAAAGTGGATATAAATTGAGAAAAAACCTTTCAACTGGTATAAAGTTTTGTGCTTTTAAAGCATCGTGATGAGTTCTAAAAAGCAAATTTTATTAAACCCTTTTCTTTTCTGTGTAGATGCTTAGATGATCGCTACTGATAAAATGAATTGTATTATGCGAAATTTGTAATTTAATTTTGTTTTCATTCTGAAGCACTAATCACTATTATTCATAATTTAATTATTCAATTAGCTCTTCAAGAACTGTCAGATAATTTTTCTGTTTATGTTTTTTCTTCAGTTAATAGTAAGTTGAAAAACATTGAATATTGTAAACAGAAAAGAAAATATAGCAATTAGCTTGTTCTTTACATGTTTACACGAGATTGGAGAAATAATTTAATGACCTTGTGTATACTCAGTCGAATGATTCATTTAATTATTATTTTTTTGAATATTATTTGGGAATCACTTCTTTTTTTAACATTCGTTCTTTCAATTTTCATAACCGTATTAGTGTTATTGATTAGATTATAATAAAACTGATTCCCCATGAATCATGGGAATTTGAATCAGCATGAAAATTAAAATTGCTCTGTTCAGAGTTGTTAATCAATTGGTCCGTAGCCAGTAGCAAAAATCTACTGTAGCCAAATGACTACTGTAGCTAAAATCTATTTTTCAAAAAATAGCTAATTGACCACTGTAGCTAAAATCTACTATATATAGAAAGTATTTGTAGCCAAAAGCTACAAATTAAATTCTATTTTTACAACTCTGGCTCTGTATCTAAAACCTTTATGGTTTTAATAAATAAAATCTAATGAAAAATTGTTTAGAAATATAAATAATTTATCAACTCATGACGTCAATGGAATTTCTCAACTTGTTATTTTTTCAAAACTGTAATTTATGCTAATCAAGGTCTTTTTTGACGTAATATGTTTTATTTAAGAAAATTCTTTTTGAACTTGGTATAGATTTTCTAGAAGTTTGTTAATTTTTTTTTTCAAAAGAAGAAAGCTTCATGTTAGAGACGGTCTAACTCATACATTATTAGAGTCTAACAGAATTGTTTAACTACTGGTATGTAGACAGTAACGAAAATCTACTGTCATTGACTACTTTTTTAAAAATAGCTATTGGCTACTGTAGACAAAATCTACTCTAGAAAGTAGCCAAAAGCTACAAAGTGGATTTTACTTTTACAACTCTGGAATCTAATATTGAGCAGAAATGATTTATAGGAAATGAAATGTCAACGCTGATCAAAATAAAATTATACTTGTTCGTGATTAGGCAATAATTGAATTGCTGCTCAATTTATCTTTATTAATGCTGTCTTTAAAAAATTAAATTAAAACTACTTGAAATATTTATTGAAAATTACATTAATAAATATGCTTTACGCACCGTAAAAAGCATAATAAAGCCGTCATTAGTTTCTCTGAGAACATGCAAAAAACGTACATTTAGCACTATCGTGAATCTGGTGACGGGAGTTGGGATTAGGACACAAAAGGCTCTTCAGCCTACTTAGTCTAAGAGCTTGTAATAGTTCTGCCCGCTAAAAAATCAAACCCATAATTTCAATTGAATGATCAATGTGTATTATTGAAAATGAATAAAGAAAAAGTAAAAAAACAAAGTTCTTATGAGTTTCAAGTTATTGTTGTGTATCCAAAAAATTTTGTTTTCCAACCATTTAGCATTTTGACTTAATATCATATATGATATAAATTATTAAAGTGACACTCTTAATGGCATCATTTAAATTTAAAAATATATAGCAGCACGTTATATATACGACAGGTTGTTAGCTTTATTTATAAATTATTTTAAAAACAGAGTGATAGCGACCAGTGTTGAAAGACAGCTTGACTGTAATTTGACTGCCGAATTTCTAAAACAATTTTTATTAAAAATAAAACTTTTAAATTTCACGAAAACTTCATTAATGACGATCATAAAAAATATTTTTGTTGAAAATTTTTATTTCTTTATATTTTTTCTTTTATTAAATTTGTGTCACGTGTTTGATATTTTTAAAATGTTTTTAATATTTAAGCAACTCGCTTAGAACTCGTTGAAATGAGTTCAAATTGAAATAAACAAAATAAATGTTAAGAGAACCGGCTATTTACTACATAGTGGAAGCAACTTTAACAGAATTTTGTACAATAAATGATAAGAAAAAAAATTAAAATTTGGCAGCTTTTTAACTCTGATAATGGCTTGTTGTTTTCTTTTTAAATTCCTCAAAATGTTTAATATTTTAATTTTGTTCGAAATATTCGTAAATATTTATTACTTTCAATTTCTGTATAAAAAATTTGATTTGCTTCTGTTTGTCACTTTTAAGGAAATTTCAATCAAAATTTATTTAATTTCTTTTTATTTAACCTTCAATTTTACTTTTGTCACTTAAAAAAAGTCTTGCACAAAAGAATTTTCAAAAAACTTAATTTCACTTTTAAATTGATGGTAAATTATTTTCGTGCGTTAACCGCTCTCAAAATTCAATGTGAATGATGCAAAGATAAAAAAAGAAATAAAGCTGGTTGTACCTACTTCAAGCTTTTATATAGAAAGACGTCACAAAAATGTTTTTTAATTTTGTTATTCTACCAAAAAGTTGTTTTTTTACTATTGTCTTACTTATTGGTAGTTTATACACATGCTCAGTTTGTTTTGCTAAATATCTCTTTAACACTTGTTTGCTCTCTAATGTTCTGTAATAAAAAGAAAAAAAAATACTTCACACATTTCTCTACCTTTTAACAGTTTGTTTACATATTAAGCGAACAATAACCTAGGACGTGACGAAATTTGTTTTATTTTATTTTTTAAAATTATTTTCTTGTTTATTTCAATTATTTTTAATATTAACTACTCTTTGTAATTTTTCTTACAAAAGCAATTTCTTTTCAATAAAATTGAATATAATTAGAAATTTTTTCTTCTTTTTTTTTCTTTATTGGTGAAAATAGAGTCAAGGTAAAAAAAGAACGCTGAAACAGATAATCAAAAAATCTGAAATGCATAGAATTTATTATTAGGTGTTTTTTATTAATTAAAAATACTTTTTAGTTTTTAGCAGTGACTCATTCAGCCTTTTTCTATATAAAAAGTGAACTTTGACAATGGAATAAAAATTATAAATTTATAAAATAAATGTAAGTATGTTACTAATATTTATGTAAATAAATTCAATAAACAATAATACAGGAGTTGATGATCATTCATAAAACTAACGCTAGCAATCTCTTACCTTTAAAATTATAACATACCCTAGCTACTGTCGTTATTTTTTTTAACTTTAAGTTTATAAAATTTATAAAAATAGTAATAACTAATGATTGTGGTCTAAAAACATTGTTATTTTATCAAATGACAGCACAGAATGATTTCAAAGACTTTTTAATTATCATAACACGGAGAAAAACTTTTTAACTGGCATAAAATTGGATCTAAAAAAGTGACTTTATGCCAGAAAAATATTCAAACTTTATTAAAGCTAAAAAAGTTTTATAAGACATAAAAAGTTTGTATGAAAAAATTTTATGAGTCTCATAAAGTATACTTTTTATGCCTCATAAATAGCTTTATTAGATCCAACTTTATGCCAGTTAAAAAGTTTTTCTCTCTGTAAAAATATTGAATTTTTTCTGCGTTGGTTTTAGAACTGAAAATCGTAAATAATCTTACTAACAATTTCAATAAAATTTTGGTTTTAAAATATGAAAATTTTCTTATTCAACTAAATTGAATCAAAAATGTATTAACACTCAGTTGTATATGCTGATTATAAATATTGAACTTTCAAAACACTCTGTCTTAAATCCTGACCTTCAAACACTCAATCAGAAATTCTGAATAACTAAAATACTTTATTGTAAGAATTGAGTTATAAAATCCTGAGCACAAAACACTCATTCAAGTGCTGAGCACCTAAACTTTCAATTAACAGTACTGATCACAAAAACACATTGAATCGTAAATATAGACTGCTAATAATTATTGTTTTCAATGGATTTGTCATAACTTCATCCATAAAATACATTAAGAACTGCTGCGGGTAGTGACAGACATCACTCAACTGTATATATTGAAAATATCAATAATTCCCCATTTATATTCTGCTTTAAACAGATCTGCCACAAGACATTGATCCGCTCGTTTATTTTAACTTTTAATTGAAGTTGAATTATTCTCACGCTTTTAAGTTTTAATGTGAATGATAAAGAAAAGAATTAAAGCTTTTTGTATCTACCTCAAGCTTTTAAATAGTTAAACATCTCAAAGTTGTTTTTGTTATTCTATTGAAAAGTTTGTTTTTTTTTTTCATCTATTGTCTTGCTTATTAATAAACTACACACATACTCTCTTTGAAACTTGTTGTTTACTCTCAATCGTTTCTTTCAAATACTCCATAGTAAAGAGAAAAAAAAAACTTTACACTTTTTAACAGTTTGTTTACATATTAAGAGAACATTAACCTAGGTCGTGACGAAATTTGTTTTCTTATTTAGAAAGAAAACATTTTGTAACACGGAATTAAATTATTTTTAGAAAACTAATCACGTGTGAAGAAATTTTTTTTATTCTGTCATAATAACATCAACAATTGCGTCATTAATAGAAATTTAAAAACTTAACAATAAAAAAATGATTTTAATTACTTCTACTGTTTAATAAGATAAGCAGCACATGAAGAAGCACAAACAGCAGCATTTGGAAAAAAATTTAAAACTTTTCCTCCTCTATATTTGAAAGTTTTACAAGTTCTTGTTGCCAAGTCAAAATAATATCTTGTCAAACTTAAACTTCCTGTGCCTTCACTAAATGGTTGAAGACAACGATCTGTAAAAAGACAATCAAAAGTTTTATAAAAGAATTAAAATTTTAAAGATTTATCTTATGTTAAATGCAGAAGGTGTGAACTTTTAATACTTTCAAGAATTATTTGACATCCTTGCTTTTTTGTGAGTCTGAGATTTCTCAGGTTTTGTCTCATCTTTTATTTTTAAAATTTACCAATTTGTCCAGAAATACTTCCAGCACCAGCATCAACTTTATAATTTAATGACAAAACAACAACAACAAAAATTATACAAAAAATTTTCATTTTTAATTTTACTTTCTTAGAAGATTAAAACTGAAACTGATGAAATTTTTTTACAACTCTTTGTCTTTATATTTACTTACAGTTATCAAAAAATAACTTCCTCAAATCATTTTTTTATTTTTATTTCTTACAAATGTTTCACGAATAAAAAAATAAGAAAAAAGAATGAATTGAAAAATCGTGATGAAAAATATTTTATCAAAATAATTGTCATAAGGAAGTTTCAGTGTCTAAGAAAAAATAATATAAAATTTTTTAGGTCGTGTGATTTTATTAAGTAAAAAAATTCCAAAGAAAAAGTCACGTTTCTAGTGAATTTCATAGGCATTTTCAAACTAGGGTACAAAAATGGATGTGCCAGAAACCGAAACCATTTTACAAATAACTAAAAATTAAGTAAATTTCAACCGAATAAAATTAAAACACTAATCGATTAAATTTAAATTATAAGTTTTAACACATAAAATTCGAATAACTTAAATTCAATTGTTTTTTTTTTAGCTGGAACTTAATTTTCTCTAGATTATGCAAAAATTTGATGTTAATTTAAGTAAGGTTTCTCAAAATTCTGATCTTGATCTCGAAGCGGGAAAGTTTTTTGTAAAAATTTCAACATTTTCAAAGATCATTTTACATGCAAATTTTAGATGAAAATTCATGAGTGAAAAAATAATAGAAGTTCATAAAATATCTCAAAATTTTCCATAAATTGAGATTTTTAGGAAATAAAGTTTTTACTTTCGGAAATTCGCAATCCTGAAAATTGAGAATTTGCCGGACTTTTTTTGGACTCTGATCCCGAATGAGAAGCACTATTTTCGAGAAAACCAAACAAATTTCTATATTTTTCCAAATACAAAAAAAACTTTTTATTTTCAGTGAAGTTAAAATTAGAACCAAAAATGATAAAAAGAAACTTGTAAATTGTAATATGTTTTTGGTCTTAATTTATCCACTCAAGTATAATTTCTTTTAGAATAAAATTTTTTTCTTTTTTCCTCTTTTTCAAACAAAAAAAATTTATTATGAAATTAACAAAAATTCAATAGCATTACATAAGATAAGCAGAACATTGTGACTGACAAAGAGCTTCAGTAATGAAAATATTTGTTAAAGTTCCACCCAAATATGTAAATTTTTCACAAGCTCTTGATGTCATGTTGAAAAAATATCTTGTTGAACTTATAGGACCCGATCCTCTAGAAAATGGAAAAAGACATCGATCTGGGAAGAGATATAAGGAAAAATAAATAAAATTTCAATAATAGTTTAATAATTTCAAAAATATATCTTAAAATATTTAAATCAACAGAATAGACATTGTGACAAAATGAAAGAAAAATTGATCAATCTGTTTATGATAGAAAATTTAAATATGAACGAAATGGTACAAAAATTAGATCACTAGACTTTTTGGTTCACGAGTTATGACCGAAAAACTGAAATTTAATATTGTGATTCTTTGAAAATTTTACTAATTGAAATATTACGCTCTATCTTGGCCAAATCAAAAGCTTTTGAGCTGAAACTTGCTATCTAATTATAGCTAGAACTTAACAGCTTGTGTCAGTGTTCGAAAATTCATTGTTAAATAGAATGTCCACCCTTGGAATGAATCTACAAAGTAATTTTTACTTTTACAACTTTGATTTCTTTAAATTATTTTAATACTAAAGATTAAATTTAATCTAGGATTAAAAAGAAAATTTAGGCCATTTGAAAAAAATAAGAATTTCTTTGTGTGAAAATATTTGGAACTGTTTGGAAAATTTAAAGAATTTGTTTGCAAATGTGAGGAATTTTTCTTTTTACTTAATCCTGGGATTTAATTTAATCAATTTTTAACTTTTTCAAAACAGTTTTAGTTTGCTTTATCACTGTAAAATTGTCTCTTTAAAAATTTAAATTCTTTGAAAACATTTGTTTTAAAAGTAATCAATAAAAAATTTTGAAAATAACTTTACCAATTTGTCCTGAGAAACTTCCTGCTCCTGCATTTATTGAGTCAAATTGTACAAACAAAAACACTAAAATTACTGTGAAAATTCCTAAAAATTTCATTTTTGCTTTTTAACAATATTTTTTATTCAACGTTAAATAACAACTAAAAGTTAAAATCTAAAAGCTTTCATATTTTATCCTACAAAAAATCGTGATAAAATTTTCTTTTATTTTCTTTTTGATCTACTTTAAAATGTTTTAAGATTTATGTCATGAAATTTTTGTGTTACTGTTATGAATTTGTTTTATAACTTTTGTAACACAAAAACAAGAATATGAAGTAAAAGATGCAAAACAATGAATTTTGTTTATGAACCAGAGCCTGAAATCAACTAAAAATTTATATGCCAAGTCGACTAAATTTAGTCGACATACATACAAATTTTTAATTAACTTCAAGCTCTATTTTGAGCAGTTCGCTACCTCGTTAGCTGAATGGTTCGAGCACTTGTAAGATTTTGATAACTTGACTGCTCAGTAGCCATCAGTGACGCTCTGAGAGACCATAGTCTAGGCTTTATAGTTTTATTAATAAGGAGAAATTTATTGTAAAATGCTATTGAAAAGCGAGCGTTGACTGCAATAATTACTATTAGCCAGTATTTGGCAAACCTAATAAAGATTAAAGATAAACATAGAATAACACCAGACGTGGACACACGTTGAACTTTTTTGCTCTTTTGTTTGTATGTCGTCGCTTGGGAAAAACTAGGATTCGGCATTACGCAGATTAGAAGAAGAATTATGCGCTTAGTTTTTTTCTTCTTGATTTTTCCATATAAAAATGAATAAGAAGAAACAAATCATGCGCATAATTTTTCTTTTTATCTACATAATGCCGAATCCTAGAATAAAGTCAAAAAAATCGATCATAGCGACATCTATAACTGGAAAAATTAACTAAGTTTGTGAATTTAATTCTCAGAATTGCTTTAAAAACAATAAGCGATTCACAAATTTAACTGAATTTTGATTTGAGGAGGACTTTAAAGTCGAGCTTTTTATTAGCGCAATTAATTTTTTCATGAGTTTCTGTAACAAAAATTTTGGTCTGACAGAACAAAATAATGTTCTATTCAGATAAATTTAAATTCACAACAGCAGATTCTTGGAAAAAAATTTTTTTTTAGATATTTTTAGAGCGAAACTTGTACTGCTGCTTATGACACTGATCTGTTACGCCAGTGCGAGCGAAGCTCGTACTTTTTATATGACTCGACCGTAGGGCGAGCATGTTAGGTTGAGCGGAGCTCATCGTTTGACGAAGTCAAACGTTCAACAACTTACTACACTGATCTTTAACAAGTCGCTAAATACGAGATACTACCTAAAAATATGATATTCTTAAAGAAAACTTGTTTCCAATTGACAAATGTATTGAGTGTTAGAAAAGGAAATACGAAGACGCTTGGCACCGAAGTACTCTTGAAAAGTTCTGAAAGAACTTTTCATGAGATGTCAGTGCTAAACTGATCTGCCACGGGACACTGATCCGTCATAAGACACTGATCTGCTCGTTATGATTGTTTTTGATAGCAAACAATTATTTTTACTGATCTTTATTAATTTTTTATTTTAAAATTCAACATTTATGGTTTTTCATTATAAATTTTAAAATTCTTTCAAAAATTCCTCCCAAGAAGTACAAAAAAGTTTCAATCAAAATTCTTCTCATCTTTTTAATTTTTACACTCAAAATTTCACAAAAAAAACAAACAATTGGCAGTGATAATGAAGCAATCCACAAAACAAATCCAAATTCCAGGTCGCTTAATGACAGAATTCTTCTAGGATCAACAATTTCAACATTAAAAGGTCTTCTAAGTAGCCAAATAGCATGGTCAACGAGATAATTTGTAATTCCAGCTGGTAGTAGATGGTGAATGATTGAACTAAATTTATTAAAAATTGTCATGTCATTTTCAACAATATAAGCAGTCATCAATGTGATTTTTTCATTATCCATTGTGGCCAATGTTTTGTGATGTGTTGCATTTAAATATGAATGGACTAGATTGTTAATCAAAAATGCAAATTTTGTACTATTTTTTCCATATATTGATTGATTATATAAACTTTTAAAATTTACAGCGTCAACAGAGATGATTTTTGGTCTAAAAATATAAAATTTTACTTTCAAGTTGATTTCTCAAGAAGAGATGGACACTGCGCACTGGGATAAAAAATATTATTTTTCTTCTTTTTATATGAACAAAGAACAAAAAATTTTACATTTTTCCCTTAAATTTCATAAATGTTGACAAACCTTTCTTTATCATTAAAAATTGCATCATTTATATTTTCAAACTCCTCTGATGGTGTGCTCCATAAGACAATTGTGTAATTCATTTTTCTCAAATCATCAATTGAAGCTGGCAATGGTTTCCTCATGTCACTTGTCATAAATTCAAAAAGTTTACTTTGATAGCAAGTTCGAAGAATCAAACAGTACCAAATGAAAAATAATAGCAAAACTCTATTGACAGATCTTTGTTGCACTCGAAATTGTGGTATACCAAAAAACACACCCAAAGTATTGAACGCTATGTTTTTGATAACTAAAATTAAAATTAGAATGAAATAAATTTTTAGTCCATTTATAGAGATTTTACATTCACATTGGCTATGTTAGAGCAATCGAACAGTTAATGGCAAATTATGTTTGAAAATTCTTATTACACATAGAACTTGAGAAATAATGAATCAGAGTTATTATTCATAGAGGTCTACTTTGTTAATATTCATGAACGCTTAATGCATGAAAATTATCGAAAATTGTTGTCAAGCTTAATCGATTGAGATTTGACTGAACTAGAAAGGTTTAAGTAAGGACAAAATAGTAATTTTTGTCAAAATACAAAAATTGTTATTTCTCGAGAACTGTAGCACCTGAATTTTTGGTTTTACCCGTTTTTGATTGCCCAATAATGCTCTTTCAGAAAATGGATTCAAATATTTTTTGGAAAATTTCTTTGCGTTTTATAAACAAACGAAATTTGTGAAATTTATTAACCTTCATTTTGCTCATGACATTGTTTGAAATTCTTATTTTATCCCATCAATAAAGAAATTATCTATCGATGTTAAATGAAATCTATCTTGTATCTGTATAGACATAGTCCATTTTTGATCAAAAATTTAATTAAATTGAAAAGTTCTAAAAAGTTTTTCTATCAATATACTTAGATTTTTCCTTGTTGACACGATGAAACCTTCGTTAAGAAGATTAAGAGAGAAATTGTTATAAACAATTACCAAAGATAGATCAAAGGGACCAAAATTGTGCCAAAATTCTTTGATTATTCCTTTCAACTTCTTTAAAACTTACCAAAATGTTTCTTTAAACTTTTCAACCATTTTGGGCAACGATTAAAACCGAAAATGATGAAAAAGGTGAGTAAATTTGTGAAAAATAATAAAATCCAAGTTGTAAAGTCAAATGGCAGCAAAACTTTTTCATAATTTGAATACAAGTCATTTTTTGTAATGAGAAAATAATAATCAAGACTTCCACATGGTTCAGTCCAATGATAACCTGCAAATTTTGGTACTAAAATTGCATTATGAAATGAAATGCGAAAATCTGGTATTGGTACAAAATTTTTATATCCAACAGTATAATCCGTATATTTGTTAACGACTGCATAGTTAAAAGTAAAATTATTTCGTTTTGAAGCCATTTCAACGAGTTCATGTGTCAATCCACGAAATTTTATATTTCCAGCAGCTATTTCATCAGTAAATTTTATAAAATTTTCTTCATATTTTTGCATCTCATCAACATAGAAATGTGGACCAAAATTAAAATAAATTTCAAATGACAATTGACAACCATGATAATTCTCAAAGTGATTAAAATTTTCCAACTTTTTCTCCCATTTTTGTGTTTTAATGTTGAAAAAATTTAAAAATTTTAAATGAAATTCACCACAAAATTCTTCCGAATAAACAACATTTGCTGATAAAGTTAAAGAATTTTTGTGACTTGTGAGAAAAAATTCAAAAGCTCGAAAATCAGTTGGCAAATTGTGACTAAATCGTGAAAATTTCGCTATGATATATGAAAGTTTGTGAATATTTTCAATTTCTTCAACATAAAATAAAAATTTAAAATCTTTTGGTGTCCAATTGATCAATCTCAAGTCTTTTGAATGTTTTGTTATTGATCGAAAATTAAAATATTTCAAATTTAGTTGAGATTTTGTCATAAAAATTGCTGATTGTTCAAGTTTATAATCCCATTTTGCTATAAATTTGACGTTTTTAATATTGACTTTGATTTCATGACTTAATTCCTTTGTGACTTCATTAATGACGTCTTCAATATGTTTTGACGTTTCTCCATAAATGATAAAATCAAATTCAATATTGTTTGCAATATAAAACACACGAATGACATCAATTAAAGCTTTTGTTATTGATTTTGTTTGATTTTGATTTTCAATTGTTTTCGTTAATGAAAATTCATTAAAAATTAGCAAATAAAAAATTAAAAGTTTTTGAAACTTTTTCATTTCTTTGTTTTAATTTGAGCAAGTTTTTGGCAATTTTATTTAAACTTTTGAAGTTTTTATTTGCTAATCGTGAGTTTAATTTCTTTTATTTATTTTTATAGTTTTTGAACAAATTTTATTTCAGTCTAAAAGAAAATCAATAAAAATTTTCTTTCTCTTTATTTTTCGAAATATTTTCCAATTAAATCAAAGGGTGCAAACCTTATTCAAAAAATCAAAAAATTTCCATGGCTTGAGAACTCTTTTGATTCCGAATTTTTTTAATTCAATTTCTTTTGGCTGAATTCATAGTAGATCTGCACTAAATTAGTCATAAAGACTAAAGAACTGTCTTTGTTTTTAATGATTTATTCTTTGAAATCGAGATTTTACTAAAAATTAGGGCTCGGCAAATATTCGCACATATTTTGTTTACAATATATTTTTTATTTTGTAATTTTCTCGAAGTTAAAATTTCTCTCAAATTGTAGCCTTATTCTGACAAGTAAAGTATTTAGAAGATATACTTTGATAAGTAATTACTTGATATTTAACTTTTAGTTGAGTTTTAGCAAAAAAGAACAATTGTTTTAAGCTGAAATTGAGTAGTCTAAATACAAAATTTGTTGAAACATCCATTCCTAATTTTCTTTTGAAAAATCCTTTTTTTAATCATTGATTCTTGTCTAAGTTTGCACAAACATAGAGAGAAAAATGTCAATAAGTGCAGAATAACAAAGATTAATTATGAAAATTGTAAAACAAATATTTTAGTTTTAGATTCAAAACATTTTTCAAATTTAATATTTTCGTTAAAAATATGCGCATATGAAATTTCCGAACCCTACAAAAAACTAAATTTTAAACAAAAATAATCATAATAAGCATAAAGAGTTCTCAAGCCTTGGCAACGTGTCTCTAGTTCTGAATTGTAATTTCAGTTTTTTTTTAAATTTAACACTAAACTTGAGTTACATCAGCGTTTTTTCACACAATCGTAATACTTTTCCGTCTAAATTCAAATAAAAAATTAAAATATTTTTGCATATCGCACCCCTGAATTGTAGAAAATATTTTTTTTTTCGAACATAGATTTGTATGACTTTACATAGACCGATTTTATTTGTAAGACATTTAATTAGAAAATAAATTTTACATCACAAAATTAAATTCACTTGCTATTACAGTTTACCCCATTAAAGACCAATCATAATTTCAACTGATTGTTTTTTATTATCAAAAATTCTTCTTTCAAAATCTACTGACATGTCAATATTTCTATGGTCGTTGAAGAAACTTCAACTCCAACTGGTGTAAAATATTTTATTTTTTTCTGAACCAGGTGAATTTATGAATACAGCAATTGTTGTGTAATTTGTGCCATCAACTAAATTCACTAAAACTCTTCGTTGAAGATGATGAAGTTTGAAGTTGAACAGCATCAGAAATGTTATAAAACATTTGCTGACTCGTTTCAACCCAATTCAAATTCAAATTATTTTCCAAATAAGCTGATGAGCTTGGATTGTAAATTTCTGAGCCATTACGAAAAATATAACCACACTCATAAAAATAAATTTAAAAAATCTTTGTTAAAATTTTTTCTAAAATTAGAAAAATAATTTTAGCAAATTTTTTTAAATTTTAAAAAGTTTTAGTAAAATAAATATTTTATACTTCGCAAGCGTAATCAGGTACAAAAAGATCAAGAGGTAGAAAAATTGTTCGAACTTCAATAGAATTATAATTTCTATTTTGAGGTCAAACTTTAAAATTCTTCACAATTTTTCATAACTTGATGCCTTACTAATGCTTGATCTCTAAATTACATAAAGAAATATTATCAGACTTTAGAAAATTCGTGCTAAAACCCTAAATTGATTTTAATAAATTTTTTTTGAATTTTAAAAAATATTTTTTAAACCTAAAAATAATGTTTTAGTAAAAATATTTATTAAAATTTAATAAAATTTTTTAGGATGAAAATCAAGCAAGATTTTATTAGAATTTCTTCATAATTTTAACAAATTTTTTTAAATTTTTTTTTATCGGTGCACCAGGACCACCTTCTGCTAATATTGAAAGACGTGCTGGTAAATTTGAACCACATGAAGCTGATCCTGTTCCAATATAAGCTTGTGTGCCATCAAAATAAGTTCCAGCAAGAAAACCATGAGTTGCTGGCAAATTTGGTTGTGAAATTGGATCATAAAAAATAAAATCTTCTAAAAATAGTTGAAAATCAAATTTTTGTCAAATTTTAAATGAAATTAGATTTTTACCACATGATGAACGTTGAGTTGCTCCATCAGCTTCACTTCTTTTTGTATAAACAAAGAAATTAAGAAAATTAAAATTTTTATTTCTTTTCTATTGCAAGACAAAATTTAAAATGATAAAAATCAAAAAAAATTCTTATTGAAAATTTTCCATGACAATTTACAAAATCATTTTTAAACCAAAAACAAAGCTCAAACTGTTGCGACAAACATTTTTTTCTTTTGTTTTCGTTTCGTGTGACAGTCACAAGTCTCACGTTAAAGAATAATATGAATTTTTTTTCAACAGTTTAAAGTAGCGGGAAAAAATTTGGAAATTTTCATTTTTACTATTTATTTTATATAGTATAGCATCTACGATATATACTTCTTCTTCCTTTTTCATCATACACATTTCCATTACATCATTTAATATTTTTCATTTATCAAATATCTGCTTATATTATCTTATTATATTTATATACATCCATTTAATAAACCTATTTACTATCATAATTTGTTCGAGTTATTTATTTAAATCGCGAATTTAAGTGAGAAAATTAAAAAAAAATATTTCGCGATTTCATTAACGTGCATAAAGAAAAATTTCTTTGCACACATTATACAATTTTTGATCGGTAGTGGATATTTATTCATCATCGAACATAGATATCTGCTACAATAGAAAATTTTAAGCAATAAGTAAAAAAACAAAGGCAATTATTTTTATAAAAACCTAAAAATTGTAAATTCATTTGTTAGGATCTACTTAACGTGCTATCCTGTTGTCCAAAGATAAATTTGAGCTTAATTGATTTAAATTTTACTGCAACAAAGCTATTTAAGTGATGAATAAAATTCAAGAGTTTTTAATGGAAAATTTAAGATTTTTTGATAACAACAATGCAGCTTATACACTCACTTTAGCTGTTCGGTTGCACTCAAAATAGAGGTAAAAGAATGTATTTTTAAATACAAAAAAAAATACAAAAACGTACAAATATGTACAGAAAATGCACTAAAAATTAGAAGATACTCCAAAAACAAACATAAAAGGCAGATTGGAAGTAATGAGTTCTTAGGCCTGCCTTTAATTTACTTACAACAGTTTTAATAATTGTAATCAGCTGAAAAAGTTAAGAACTAAATAAAGAAATTTTGCAATTCAACTTTGCTTGCAATAATTGTATTTAAGTCTGTTTTTAAAATCAAATTTAATAATTTTGTAATCATAATACTGATCTGGGCGCCAAAAATGTACGCTAAAGTACACCGATCTGCAACATGGAAACTTTCTGTATCTTTTCTTTAAATTTTCGTTAAAATTTTGAAGTCAAGAAACATATTCAGCATATTCACAAAAAATGTAAAAAGTACACGATCACAGATCGGAGTACTTAAGTGCATTTTTGTCGCCACAGATCAGTGTTTATTAGCAAATTACAAAATTAACAGATTTGTTTCTAGCCAGGAGCTTTATTTAAAACAAAGTACAAATACAAAAAAACTGCTGAGTTTTATGAAGCCATTTAGATTTTTAAATTCATATTGAGGAAGTCTCTCATGGTTTTTAAATTTAAAACATTAGGATTGATTAATAAACATAAGCATTAATATAATAAATTGACCAAGAAGTTGGAAACTGGGGCGAAGGTTCGTCCCGTTTTCCACTTTTTACGCAACATTTTTCAGTTGTTACGCAACTTTAAGCTAGAATTTTCGAATCCTTATTTTGCACGAATTTAGACTTGAAATCAATATTTAGGTAATGATAGAGCATTATTATACAATAAGATTCGCGGATAAACCAATTTATACCAGATTCTATGCAGTAATAAGTAATTTTTTTGTTTGTAAATAAAACATTCGCCCCGTTTCGCCTATTCGCCTTTCGCCCCAGTTTATAACCCCTTGAAATCGACTTATTCTTATAATTTCGTTTTTATCAGTAATATTGATCTAAATTTCAAATTTAAAAAGATGCGAAAAAACGCGTCGACAAAAAAATCTTGATAATCAACGAAAAAATTTTTTTGTTTACATTTTTTCAATATGGAAATTTTGAATCTTAATTTTCCGAGTAATGCAATACGTGACAGTTGTCTAATTATGTTTTGGCACAATAACTCGATAGCACAAATCAAAAGCAAAAAACCGGAAGTCTCTAGCTATTGTCATTTTCAAGATCTCGAAGCAGCCATTTTTTATATAAAAATTTGTAATTGAACACATCAGGAAATACCTTGACCTCAATACTGCTTTTATACTCTATTATGCCTTCATTCGCTCACATTTTAAGTTACTTACTATCTGGTCATCAGCATCAATTGATATCTTGCAAAGAAAAGCACTCCGAATAGTACTCAAAAAGCCATGGTTCTGTAGCAGAAGCCTTCTTTATTCAGAACAAAACTTGCCTATATCTGCACACGCCATCCTTCTTTCAATCACACATATTTTCAAAATTGCCAATTACAGTATAAAATATAACTTCTCACATAACTCATAACATACGAACCTCTCAAATATTCTCATATTCTGTGACAAATACAAGATTAGGTGCATAAGATATATATATTAGAGCCAGAGCATATAACAATCTTCCTCGTGATATCCGTGCTGTTCACACTTTATACTTATTCAAAATTAGAGACCAAATTCAAGGAAATCTCCCGATAAAATAAATATTTTAATTTTTATTAAAATTTAATTTAAATTTTTTGAATTATTTATTGACATGTTAAAATATCATAAGAACCTTCAACATTTTCAGATGTAGGATTGTAATACTCATAATAAATATAGCCATCTTGAAATAGAATTTTTGTGATTGTGAGAAAAGATGTTCCGTTATCGAAAGTTAATTTAACACGACCAATAAATAAAGTTTGTGCTTCGTCTTGTTTAGTTATTATTGCGCCAGGAATATTAGAAGATGAAGTAGTTGAATCGATATGAAACCAATGTAGTCCAGCATTGTTTTCCAAATATTTTGAAGAACTTTCATCGAGAAATTCCTGGCCATTACAGGCAACGTAAGCTCCTGGAGCTGCTTTATCTCCTGTCGAGAGACGAGCTGGAAAGTCTGTGTCACATACAGATGTACCTGTTCCAACATAAGCTTGAGTGCCATCAAAATAAGTTCCAGCTGAAAATCCATTAGTTGCTGGCAATTTTGGTTGCGTTTTCGGATCATAAGGAATGAAAGTTCCTGAAACAAATTGAAAAATTTTACTTTCTTAATCTTTAATTATTATTTCAATTTCCTTACCACATTTTGAAGTTTGAGTTGCTCCACCAGCTTCAACTTTTCGTTCAATAATGAAAAAAATTAAGAAAATTAAAAATTTCATCTTGTTTTGCTTTCACTTTGCTTGTTCAAAGTCAATTGATAAAAAGTTTTGATTTTGTTTGCTTTTTATACTGTAAAAATTGTTCATGTGGGGAGAAATAAGTTGTAGTATTTTACACAATTTTTTTCTCGTGGACTTTTCTATAAAAATTATAATTGCAAAACGTTTAAGTTTCACGAAAGTTTTAGACA
>JACWBX010001547.1:0-27817 GCA_014622435.1 Polypedilum pembai
AAGAGAGAGAATAATGAAGAATATTCTTTTCAAGTGGTCATTCGAATCGAAAGAATTTTTTTCTTCATTCTCATTCTTTTCTCCAGATAAATTCCATTTCGAAACCTGTTTTTTCCTGCTTCATATTTTTACAACCGCAGGCTCTATTGTCTTCTCATCGATCGTGTATTATTATGTTGCACGCAGATTATCAATAATTTCTTTTTTTTTCTTGTATTTTAGCATTTTTTGCAGTTAAAATACATTTTAAGATAATGTTAAAATAAAAAGGAGCGAGGAATATTGGAAAAATAATTTTTTCTTGAATCTCGATAATAAGATAGTGCTGAAAGAAGAATAAAATGGATTATCTTCAAGGTATGATAAAATTTGATAACAAATGATTTAAACTCACATATTATTATTTATCTTATTTTAGATTCATCATCGTCTGATCATGAGCACATACAACATCAGCATTTTGGTTTTGGATCATCGCTATCGAGTCTCGATGTGCATCAATTAGATTTTTTACAGAAAAATACACATATTAATCATTCAAATTATTTTCATCATCAAGAGCCAGTGCATCGTAATTCACCGAGTTTTGATCAAGGCTATCAAACATTGCTCTCTTCGCCAACTCAATCAGCTCTCAGCAATCATCATCTCACACCGCAAGTTCATGTCACATCAAAACTAGTTACTGAAGCAATGAATACTGTTGGATTGGCACATAAGGTCACAAATCTTTCAATAAGCTCAAATAGTTTATGCAGTTTAACGAAAGTTGGAAGAAATACAGCAGCATACATGATAACATCACCGAATAAATCTCACTTGAATTTTGACTCACTTCCAAATGATATAATAATCAAAATATTTCAATGGCTAGATACTTGTGAACTTTTAGCTGTTGCTACAGTGTGTCGACGTTTTGAAAAACTTATATGGAATCCAATTTTATGGAAGACAATAACACTCAAGGGTGAAGAAATTAGTGGTGACAGAGCATTGAGTTGTATTTTAAGACGACTTCAAAACGAAAATGATGAAGAAAAGTGCTTAAATGTTGAACGTGTGATGTTGAGTGAGGGCTGTAAAATTACTGACAAAGGATTACAAATGATTGTTAAAGCTTGTCCAAATTTGACACATCTTCAAGCACAATTTTGTACAACATTTACTAATCAATCATTAATTGAATTTGTTTCAAAATGCACAAATCTGCAGCATCTAGATATAACCGGATGTTCGCAAATATCATGTATAAATATCAATGCCAGTTCAAGTGAGGGTTCAAGAAAGTTACTGCTGCAATATATTGATTTAACAGATTGTGCTTCACTTGATGATAATGGATTAAGATTAATTGTTAAGACATGCCCATTGCTCATTTATTTTTACTTAAGACGATGCATGATGCTGACCGATACTAGTTTAAAGTACATTTCCAAATTTTGTATTGCTTTAAAGGAGCTAAGTGTATCAGATTGCTTGAACGTGACTGATTTTGGATTATATGAATTAGCCAAATTAGGACAAACTCTTCGGTACTTGTCCGTCGCAAAATGTAAAGTCAGTGATGTTGGATTAAAATATTTAGCGCGAAGATGCTACAAACTTCGATATCTTAACTGCCGAGGCTGTGAGGCCATAAGTGACGATAGTATAATAGTTCTTGCCCGATCATGTTCACGTCTGAGATCATTAGATATAGGCAAAACAGATGTTAGTGATGCGGGTCTTTGCGCTCTCTCAGAAAGCTGTCCCAATCTAAAGAAGCTGAGCTTGAAAAATTGTGATATGATAACAGATGAGGGTATTAAATATTTGTCATATTATTGTCGTGGTTTGCAGCTTTTAAATATTCAAGACTGTAATATAACAGCAGATGGTTATAAATCTATTAAAAAGTTTTGCCGTCGATGTGTAATTCAACACAATAATTTCTCATTTGCCTTATAATTTCAAATATTTTCTCAATAATTACATAAACAACATTCCATCTCTTTTTCTCATATACACAAAGTTTATAACATCCGTCCTTTCTTTAGTTTTATATTATTCTAACAATACTTGATACAATTTGTAATCAATGCTCATAATTTATTTGTTTTTTAATTAAATTTATTTACTCTTTTGAATGTATCGAACTTTTTTACATGAAAATAGAAAAATAAATAACATTTTTATATTTTGTAAAAATTTTTCACTCTTTAATGAAACATTAAAAAACTTAAAAAAGCAGTATTTAGTGCTTAGCATTCATTTTTTTGATGTTCATAACTAACAGCATAGAGTTCTTTATTTCTTTAGTGTGGAAAAAAATCATCAATATTTAAAATCTTATTGCAGTCTTTGCTGAAAAAATTTCATCCAAAATGTTTGAGTTTTAAAAATTAATCTCAAAAATTACATTTAGTTACGATATTTTATGATTACGTTTTTGCAAAAACTAGATTTTAAAAAAGAAATTGACCCACGTTTACGTGGTGAGTTTTTCAATTTTTTTCTCACCAACTGATTTTACTCTTAAGTGGTCAAAAAAATCCATTTTTAATTAACCGTCATTACCAAAGAAAGATTTATTCTTTCATTTACTCAATTCACATCATTCTTAAAATTCAGTGGACAAGACTACATTCTGTCGCATCACCTGATTGTATTTTCCCATTTTCTTCGTGATATTTTTCTTTTGTAATAAAAAAATATTTTTTAGGTATTTTTTCCCGCTGTTAGAAAATTTAGTTTAACACTAATTTATTTTACATTTGTATATAAACTAACATTCTATAGATAATCAATTTTATGATACAAAAATTTTTATTTAAGTGTGTATGTGAAATACTCGGAAAAAGTTGTTTATTCTCGTTAATGTATAAAATATTAATGTAAATTTGAGTTTGCAGTCAGTTGCGACTTGGTGATTTTGGTTAATAAGCAGATTCACATATAAAAATGGAGAGTAAGTATAATAATTTAGAAAATGAGATTTTTTAAAATAAATTTGATTTCATAGGTAATCAAACTTATGATGATTCAATAGAAAAAGAATTTGATGAAATGAAAGAACGCTATGAGAATTTCATAAAATCGTTAGAAAGAATTCGCGATATCAAAGTCAATGTATTTTATCACTTGAATAATGGAAAAGAAACTATGAAAAAAGAACTTGTTCAAATGGCTAGAGATACACGACCATTCATGGCTAAAGAAATATGGGATTTGCTAAATGATTTTATGGAATTTATGAAAAACGTTCCGGGAAAGGAAGGATATAATTATAAAGCAGTATATGATGGTTTTACACCAGCTGATTTAGTTAAGAGGCTTTTGTACAAACGTCCATTAGTATTCGTCGGCCCACATGATTACACAATACTACGTTTCAACGGAATAAAAAACGTTTTTTCATCAAATCGAGCATTTAAGGTTGCAGAAATTCTCAACAATCCACCAAATGGTGATGGATATTGCTTAAGAAATTATATTTCTTATGATGAAAATTTACTTTCCTCATTGATCAGCATGTCAACGCCTACGTTTTATGTATCTGATGGATCTATCAGCTTTTTCGGTTATTCTAAAGGTTTTGAAAAGCCTCATATTGATAAAGGTGTACTTTGTGGTTTAGTTGGTGCGAGAAATACAAAATACAGTTTTATGGAGCATCGTTTTATTAATATGAGACATGAAAATGAAAATCAATGGACAGATAAGCATTTATCTGATCAATTTTGGATCAAAAATGTTTATTCAGAGGCATTTCCTGAAGGATTTATTCCAACAGAAGCACAAATTAAAGCTAACAAAAAAGTGTATGAAAAAATTTATGTAGGTGGAATTAATATTATTTATTTGGAGAAAAGATTGATGCTTTCAATTTTGCCTTATATAAAAGAAGCGGCAGCTAGAGGCAAAGAACAAATGAAGGAAGTTTTCTGTAGCGTTCCTCCTATAGGTGGTGGTGTGTGGAGAGGAGGAGTTAAACCTTTGACAATTCATAATCTGATTATCAATGGCATTTTAAAATTCCTTGATCAAAAATTCAATTATGAAGAACTAAAAATGTTGAAAGCACTTGCTTTGCCTGAATCAAGTTTGGATGTTTACACTTCATTCAATTCATGCATGAACATTGAATCGATCAAGAAAAATAAAGACGAACTGAGTGTAATAGTGACTCTTAAGCAGCCTGTTAATCACACAATCAAGATTTACAATAAAATTCGTTATGTTGCCGAGCCATTGCCACGTGAGTTTGAACATTGTTTGTCAGTTGCTGGTTATGCATGGGATGGAAATAGTTATCCGGGCAATGAATATTGGAGTGGAGATATGGGAAGTTTTGATTCTCAAGCAATTTATTGCTCACTTCTTGGACAATTTCAGAATCCAGAAGTTAATGTTAATATGGCTGATGCTAATCGAATTAAATTTTATAATATATAGAAAAATGTATTTTACAAAAAAAAATATATGTATAAACCCTTGAATTTTTTTATAACAATTTTCCCCTTCATGATATACATAAAAAGAAAATGAGGTCATTGCACTATGCTATGAGAGTTGAGAATACAGTGTGAATAAATTGTATATGAAATATAATTCCTATAGTGGCGTTCCCTTCAATCAAAGCTCAATATGAATTAGTTTCATAACTAGCAGCCCCTTATAAACAATTTTTTTTCTCTCACTTAAAGAAATATTTATATTTTGAAAAAAGAGTGCAATCTCAAGCTTTCAAAGTGCGAAAATATGCTGTAAACATTCATTTGTGACAATTAAATAGTCGTAAATGATGGTTTCCGGACTTTATTCGACAGGATCACAAGAAAAAAGTAAGTTTGAATTTTTTTTCTTTTCTTCGCAAAAAGTTCTTCTTCCTTTTTACTACTGTTCTACTTTTCGACTCCTATTTAACTATTTTCTAAAATTCACTTTTTTTAATTTTATAACGTCTTAATGATCACTTCAGAAATGAACACTATGCCGTCAACTGCACCGACTAGTGCGGATGCTTGTCTAAGCATTGTGCACAGTTTAATGTGTCATCGTGTAAGTTACAAAGCGCATATATATGTATGCATTAATTCTAATGGTTTATTTTTCTTTATTTCTCTCTCTTATACATTTTGTACAATGCAGCAAGGAGGCGAATCAGAGGGCTTTGCAAAACGAGCGATTGAGTCGCTTGTGAAGAAGTTAAAAGAAAAACGCGATGAATTGGATTCACTTATAACAGCAATTACCACGAATGGCGCACATCCAAGTAAATGTGTCACTATTCAGAGGACGCTTGATGGTCGCTTGCAAGTAGCTGGTCGCAAAGGCTTTCCACATGTGATTTATGCACGCATATGGCGTTGGCCTGATTTACACAAAAACGAACTTAAGCATGTAAAATACTGCCAATTCGCATTTGACCTCAAATGTGATTCCGTTTGCGTCAATCCCTACCATTATGAGCGCGTTGTATCTCCAGGCATTGATTTGTCAGGATTGACACTTCAAGCTGGACCACGGAATATAGTTAAAGACGAATATAGTGCTGGTTCATCTATGGTAGGCACATCTAATATCGAAATGGACGGCAATGAGATTGGTACAATACAACATCATCCTATTCACATTAGCATGGGCTATTCTACCATGACTATGCATCAAACACCCGGTTCTGGTGAGTGATTGTTTTTTCACATCTTCTTTTCATCGTAAAACATTCTTGAGTTAATTTTCACTTATTATTTGTATTTCTAATTTTCACAAATCTTAAGTTGCTTTTTATGTTCACTTTTTTTGTATTTCTTTTGTTTATTTTATTCTTTATTTTAAAAAAGGCGACACAAAAAATCCATCAATAATTTATCCTCCTCGTGTGGTGCCAAAGGTTGAACCCAATACTGATGTACAAGTTGTAAGAAATCAAATTTGGGGACAACCACCTAATCAGGCACCACCTCAGCCACAACCTCAACAGACACAACGTTTAGCACATCGTAAGCGATTTTATTATACTTTTATTTTAGTAGTTTTATTTTTAGTATTGTAATGCAATTTTTAAAAATAAATTAACGATTGTAATTTTTTGCTTCTAGCTACTACACATATTTTACCAGTGAGCAGTCCAGAAAATGCTCTCTTGCAGCAACAAAAACCAACTTCATCAACACAAACATCACAACAGCAGACACCTCAACAGTCATCACAATTACCTGGAGCGACCTTAATCAGTCAGCAAGCAGCGGGTAGTTCACAAGCAACAGCAAACAATCAGCAATCGCAAGATCAAAATTATTTCACTCCTTCGACCGATACTCAAATCACTGATTCCCAATCAGCTACATCGCCTATTCAGATGCCACAAAATAATGGCTATGCCGTAAGTATAAACAATTCAAATCCGCAAACGCAATCTTATTCGCAACAGCAATGTATTGGCGTGCAGGCTGCAGCAGCATGGACAGCACGTGGTTCAAACACATTGACCTATACGCAATCAATGCAACCGCCTGATCATCCTAGTTCACGACCTATCAATCAACCTTATTGTAAGTTATCTACTATTTATTTAACAAAGAAATTTAAAATTTATAAATTTTTTTCTAGGGCCACAAATGCCAACTGATATGTCGGGACAACAGCGCCTTTCACGACAACCAGCACCTGAGTATTGGTGTTCAATTGCATATTTTGAATTAGACACACAAGTTGGTGAAACTTTCAAAGTGCCGTCAAGTAAACCTCATGTTACAGTCGACGGCTATGTTGATCCAAGTGGTGGAAATCGATTTTGTTTGGGTGCACTTAGCAATGTACATCGAACTGAACAAAGTGAAAGGGCTCGGTAAGATATTAAAATAAAATATTAAATGAAACTTTAAATTGATATTATTTTTCTAATTTTATAGTTTGCATATTGGAAAAGGTGTTCAATTGGATTTGCGAGGTGAAGGTGATGTTTGGTTGAGATGTTTAAGTGATCATTCGGTATTTGTGCAAAGTTATTATCTTGATCGTGAAGCTGGTCGCACACCTGGTGATGCCGTTCATAAAATTTATCCTTCAGCGTGTATAAAAGTCTTTGATTTACGTCAATGTCACCAACAAATGCAATCACTTGCAGCTAATGCTCAAGCTGCTGCTGCAGCACAGGCCGCTGCTGTCGCTGGCATACCTGGTCACAATGTTGTACCATCTAGAAGTGAGTTGGCATTACTATAAGTTTTCAATAGTTTTATATAATTTTTTACTATACAGATATATCAGCAGCTGCTGGCATAGGTGTTGATGATTTGCGACGTCTTTGTATCTTGCGTCTTAGTTTCGTGAAAGGATGGGGACCCGATTATCCGCGTCAATCAATCAAAGATACACCATGTTGGGTAGAAGTTCACTTGCATCGCGCTCTTCAACTCCTTGACGAGGTCTTACACAATATGCCCATCGATGGTCGAGATTAAATCAGATGATGATATATATTTTTTGGAGAAAAAAAAAATTGACAGTGCAAATGACATTTAAAAAGATTACAGAGAGATTATGAAGTTGATTGCTTCTTGCAATGAAAAAAATAATTAATTTATAGAGAGAGATGAAAGTAAGGTTTATATTTTTTCTAAAATCCACATCTTAGAATGATGATAATGACTTACTTAAAAACTATATATAGATATGAAATGATGCAGAAAAAAAAACCAGGAAATTCTTTGCTTTTCCTTTTCTTTCTTACTTTCTACAATAAGAAATCACTCTAAAACTTTAGAGAACGATATTTAGTTTTAAATGTTTTCCCAATTTTTACATTTTTAACAATTTTCATGAAAATAAATAAATATTTCTTATGAAATCAATTTTCATGAATTTTGGGCTTATTTGCTTATACCTACAAAAATTATTGTGAAAATTACAAAAAAAAAAAAATTAAAAAGTAGAAATTAGTGTGAAATTTAACTTCCTCATCTTTTTGATAAAGAAAAAAATCTTCATCCCATTTTAATTTTATTATGGTAACAGAGGCTCAAATGCTTCGTAAAATCCGATGAATAATAATATAATTAGATTTTACACTCACACTACTACGCATTGACATTTTATGAAATGAATGAAATTAATTTTAAATAATTAATACGAAAAGAAGGTTTACAAGTTTTACTTTTAAACAAATACCTATATGAGGATTTTAGTTTTAACAACTTCTATACATTATAAAAACAGTTTCTTTTGACAAAGAATAAAATTAAAGATAAAGATATAAAAATTTAATGAAAGAAAAATATTTGGATGCATGCAATTCTAATTTTATACGAAGAAAAATGAAAATTATATATATATATATATTTAATTATATAAATTGAAAATAAAAATTTATTATTGTCATGGTAGAGATGAATAAAAATTTGAAATAAATGAATCAAAAATTATGTTTACAACAAATTTTATTCAATTTTATTTTATTTTCAACAAAATTTTTAACAAAAACAATTATTTTAGAAAATTTCAACCATTTTTCAATTCTTCTTTAGTCCAGTCAATGCAACAGCATTGTTGTTCACCATTAATAAAAAATTTTGTAAAAATAATTCTCGTTCTTTGACATCTTCCTAATATGCATGCTGCTGTCACTTTAGGTAATGGTGCACCAAAAAGTCCTACTTCACAATCTGGAAGCAACATAACACTAGTCATAGGAAATGGACTGGATATTTCTTCTTGAAATTCAGTTAAACTATCAAAACTTTCAGCTCCACCATGTATAGGCACAAGATATAAATTGAAATATAAGAAAATTGTAAAAGTAATTAACATTGTGACTTTCATTTTCACTGCAAATTTATTACTGAATAGTTTCAAATATTTGCATTCAGCTTTTAAACTACTCGAAGAATTCATAAAAAATCGTGCATGAGGAATTTTGTCATAAAACTAAGTGTGCCTTTACTATCATATTAGCTTTCTTTTTAAAAAAATAAAGAAATAAAGCAAAATTGTATTAAGAAAATTCAATATAGATAGGGTCATTACTTTTGTAAAACTAATTCAATTAAAGTTTTATTATTATCATTAAAATGAGCTCAAATCGTGAAATTACTCTTTATTATTGAATTTTTATTCGCTATTTAGACTTATCAACATGTGCAAATAATTTTGCCAAAAACGTGTTTTAAATTCATGCTTATTCTGGAAAAAAATATTTTAATATATTGAAACACCTGTTAATTCATTTAAAATCCTGCTCAAAGTCACAAGGAAAAGAAAAAATTTTTTATTATAGTTTCAGTGTCGCTCCAAATGTCATTTTTTAATTTGCCGACATTTAATTGTTAATTTTTATTTCCTTGTATTCACATTTGACAATTATGTGCCCATCGTGGAAACGGTATCACGTCTTTGATACTATGAATATTAAGTAAATATTGAAGATATCTTTCGAATCCCAAACCAAAGCCACCAGTCGTAACAGAACCATATTTTCTAAGACTCAAATACCACTCTAAACTTTCATCTGAAGACATCTTTGATTTTAAGGTTTCATAATTATCTTCACGAACACTGCCGCCTGCTACTTCACCAACCTGTGGTATGATAAAATCAAATGCTTCAACTAAATCCATGTTATCTTTCTTTTGACGCATGTAAAATGACTTTTGTTCTTTTGGCCAATCAATTACGAAACATGGAGCTTTACAATAATCTTGTGAGAGAAATATTTCTTGCTCTTTTGAAATTCCATCATTGTAGTTTACAATAGTTTTGAATTTCTTTTCATTTTCCTTTATTATTTTGAATGCCTCATCATATGTGAGTACTTTAAAATCTTTGTCTAACCAATCAAATCTTTCCTCTATATTCATTTTATTTATTCTTTTGATATCGTCTATTGATTTGTCTAAAAATTCTCTAGTCACAGTTTTAAACATTTTGGTAATTGTTTCAATCACATCATCGAGTGACTCTATAAAGCTCTCTTCTAATTCTAACATGTAAAATTCTGATAAGTGCACAGCAGATTTAGTGTTTTCTGCTCGAAAGGCTGGGTTGAATGTGTAAACTTTTCTTAAACCGTGAGCCATTGCTTCTAAATGTAACTGACCACTAACTGTAAGAAAAGCCTTATGATCAAAATAAGCCTTTTCATTCTCATCATTCTTATTTTTCTTCATTAATTTCAGTAAATTCTCATTATCAGGTCTAACAATGAAAACTTCTCCTGCACCCTCACAATCATTTGAGGTCAAAATTGGCGTATGGATTTGAATAAATCCTTCATTAAAAAGATAATTATTTATGATATTTGTTAATTGATGACGACAACGAATCATTGCATTGAATGAGCTGACACGAGACCTAAAATGAAGATTTTCTCTAATATATTCAGGTGTATAAGAAGTTCGAGCTACATATGGATAGTTTTCAACTGAACAATCTCCAATAATTTTAATGTCATCTACTTTTACTTCGAGTTGACCTTTTGGCGTTTGAGAAAGCAAACCAGTTGCTTCAATTGAAGAGCCGAAAATTAATTTTGATTTTTGAGATTTGTTGCAAACGAGTTGAAGATTTTGACCGGTTGAACCATCGTTAATATCACAAAATATAACATCTTTCATTGCTCGCGTTGTCTTCACCCATCCTTTTACTTTTATATGTTGATCAATGCTGCGATTCTTGAAAATTTCATTAAGACTTGCTGTTGAAAATGTTCGCCTGATAAAATTTAACATTTTTGTTTGTTCTAAAATAAAACATAAATATTAAATTGAATATTCATTCTAATTTTACAATCGAATTTAAATTACTATTGTCTTTTATATTACTTTGTTTGAACACTAACTAAATTCCAATATTTAATTGTTTTTTTTTGCAAAACAATTTCAAAGAACATAAAATTCATAAATATCCCTAAACAAATCACATGTGTGAAAAATCAATGAAAAATTCCATACCGGTAAATTTAAAATTTTGACTTTCTTTTAAACTAAATAGATTTCCGTTCGATAGCTGTAGGAGCCAGTAGTTTAATTATCTTAAAATAAACATAAATCAAGAGTAAAAGATTTTTGTAGGGCTAAAATTTTATTAATAATTTCATTGAAATAATTTAAATTAACAGTGACGGTTAGTATTATGGATTTTTATTCTGAAAATGAATTAAGTTTTTCTGAATAAAATGTAAAGTGGGCAAAAATTCTTTCATATACTGCTAATTAACTATGAAGAATGCGGTAATTTAGTTGAAGAGAATAATATTTTTAAAAGAAAAATAACCCTCAATAGTTCAAAATTATTTTGCGCGGGAATTTGGGGGATATTTATTTATTAAAAATTTATTTTAGTGGAAAATAGTAAATAAGGAATGGAACCAGATGAATTGGAGTTTATTGGCGAAAAAGAAATAATAGGAATAATACCAAATTTCAATTTTGACACAATTCATCTTATATCGGGCACAATAGGTGAGTGGTATATTTTATAAACAAAAACAACATTAATTTTGCTTAATATTAGGGCCATTTCGAGCTGGTTTGCCGATGCACATACCAATATGGCTTGCAATACATTTAAAAAGACAGCAAAAATGTAGAATAGTCCCACCAAATTGGATGGAAAAAGATTTACTTGAAGATTTAAAAGAGGAAGAGAAACGAACAGCAAATTTTGTTAAAATGCCTGATAGTAATTTCTTGATTGTATCAAAACTTATTTTTGCATATGCAGCAGAAGAAATTGCTGATATTGAGGAGATGAAAACAATCATAAAAGATATTTTTGACACGAGGCAAGCAAAACTGCGGACAGCTATGGATGGATTTTTCGTTGGAAAAGCTCAACTTGATGGCTCAACACAGGTATCGTTCTCAAATTTATCTTCGTTCGAAATTCATTCTGCGAGACCGTTCCTTCCTTATGCTCTAGATCTCGTTGCTAGGCTAGAAAGGGTGTGTCAGCAGCAGCAACAATCATCAAACTTAAATGAAACAAACACTTCATCTCACTTTTCCTCATCTTATTATTAAGTACACTAAAATATGTTTCTTTTTATAGTTCAAAATCGAGTTGTCTTATTCCTCAACATATCTATTACTTGAGGCGATAAGTTATTGTAACATAGTTGCATTTTGAGAACTATTTGATTACAATGATTTCGTAATAATCCACTTATACTTTCAATCGTATATATTCAATACATTAATTTTTTTGATGTTAGAAGAATGAATAAATTAAAGATAATGAGTGAACTCTCATATTTTATGTCAAAAGTGGATTCTTTTTTCAACTTTTCCATAAAATTTAAATTATACAGATCAAAAATTATGTTGTTCTCTTTTTTAAATAAAATGATTGAATGGATCGTGTGGGGCATTCATCTAAAATCCAATTTTTGTCTTTCATGTCTATTCATTTGATAATAACAAAAAATTGCTTTGTAAATTTAAAAAAATTAAATAAAAAAAAGATTATAGGTGATCTTTATGTTTGATTGATATTTGTTCTCTTAAAAATTTAAAGAGTTTAAATTTAATTTTGAGTTTTAAATAAATCAAAATCATTCATGTGCTTATATTGTTAACGCACATTAATAATCGCTCTTATTGAAATAAAATTATCGATATATGAAAAATATATTAATCAAGCCTCATTTAAAATGTATTTTACGTGTCAATAAAACCGAGAAAATAATATTAAAATTACAAGGAAGAGTACACATTGGAGGATTTAAATAAAAGAATAAACAAAATGAAAGCAATGGAATATTCATTGTGACTATAAAATAAATAAATGAATGAAAATCTGAATCATGTTTCCAATGAAAGAGTGAGAGAATTTTTTTTGAAATTTAATTCAATTTGTGACAATTTCGCACTTTATCCTTTCCACTCATTCGTCCGTTTATTTTCTGTTAAGTCAATTATGAAAACAATGTGCTACGACTACTTTATATATTTACAATTTTTTTAAAAATATAATAGCACTTGGGGTTTATCATGAGGTACTATATATTATAAAAACAGCTTTTATGATTCTTAAACTTAATAGATAATACTATGATTAAGAATGGATTGCAATATTTGTCAATTTTTCGAAATTTTATTTGTATACTAAATATTTACAGAAAAATAAATTTATAGACTACCTACTTAATTCACCATAGTTATATATTGTGCATGTGCGTATTTTTTAATAATAATAATTTTAATAATTTTGTTACGTTTGAGTCGTGAAAAATAAATTTAGAATTGAAAATTATGGAAAATTTTAAGTTGGTTACAGCAGTAAAGACAATATTTACACAGAAAATACTTGAAAAGCGACAATATAAATGAAAAGCATCATTAAATGTTTGAAGCTTATGTCATTTAATATCTTTCATAATGTTTTGTAATAATTAGCAAAAGCCACTGACAACTATTGTATTTAATATTCGTTTTGATTTAATATTTTATGATTACAAAGCCAATGGTAAGTTTTGAAGTTTTTGTTAACCTGTTATGTTGCTAATCTTATCTCAGCATCAAAAATTTTCTTCTCGATTTTTATTCTTCTCAAAAATAACAAAGAAATTGAGCAAGCAGGCAGCAAACAATATAGAATACTAAAATAATGTGTCAAGATACACAATTTCGTGCTACTTAGATATCCTAGTCATTCCATTTTCATTTGTATTTGCAGACATATTTTTGTCATTTCTGTAGAATAAATTCAGATTCTCATCATTTTCTTCTCCTCTTCCACAATTTTTTGGTTTTTGAAACAAAATGTCTGAGATTTTTTACCATTAAATATTCGTTCCGAGAGACAGAAAAAGTGACATGCTTAATGTTTATACATTGTAGGTATTTTATCAAAGATATGAGAACGTGTGTGAACAAGTAAAAGACTATTTATTCTCTGAGGAGACATTTATTAAATAAGATCGAAAGCTAATGAAAGTGTCTTTATCACTTTGACTTCATATGAAAGAAAAATATTATATATAAGCATTTGTTTAAAGCACATAAATAGATTCTTGATTTATTATTATCAAGCAGAGCCCGAAATCGATATATTTTAAGTCGATGAGTAAGTAAAATTCGATTAAAATTACTCGGCTTAAAAATTTTTCACTAGTCGAGTAAAATTTACTCAAGTTTTACTTACAAATTTTTACTCGAGTAAATTTACTCATGATTTACTAACGAAATTTTACTAACAATTTACTCGAGAATTTTTAAGTCGAGTAAATTTAGTCGACATTTTATTTACTCATCAAACGATTTCAGGCTCTGTTATCAAGAGATAGAGAAAATTATTCAATAGGTGAAGGTTATTTCTGAAAGAGCTTAAAAAAGTCATGAATGATGTTAAAACTTTTGAAATTATATGAATAAAATAAACTTGATGTAATTTAAATGATTTTTATTTTACCAGGGGATAGACACGATGGCAAAAGGGGCGCCACTTTTTTGAAGATTATTATTTTTCGTTTTAAAATTTGAAGTCGTGACTTCGAGTCTTGAAATGGTTTTTTTATTTTTCTCAAATTGAATTTTTACGATTTTCTGCTACTTTTTGTATGAAATCATTATTAATTGTGTTTTACCTTCTTGAGTAACCAAATTATATGAAAAATGTTAAAAACACCTTTAAAATTGTATGGAAATTAAAATATTTTTGTCAAGATTTGAATATAAAATCCTAAAGTTTTGTAAATAAATTTTTAAAAATGGCGAAATTGGCAAATTTTTGCCACCGTGTCTATCTCTCTAGATTTTACAATGTTTTGTACTTAAGGAATAAAATAATGAAATTCCAATTATGTTATTGGGTTATAGAATTTTTCAAACAAAAGAATTTTAAATATAATGGCAAAATTAATCCTAACACTGTCATTTTCATTAAATGAAATGAGAAAACTCAATTAAAAATCGCAGCATGATAAACAACAGTATCGATTATCTATGAGAACAAACAACAATATCATTTTGACATTTTTATAATTTTCTAATTTATGCTCAAATATTGTCAATAATATCGAATTTTTAAATCTCTTGCATAAGTCTGTTTTTAACTCAAAAAAAGTAAAATGGAATATAGGATTTTTATGCAATTTTATCAGCTCAATTGATTGGCTTTAAACATACGAAAAAATTCATTTGCTACAGAAAAGTTCATTTATGCGTACACATACAGTTTTTAGGGGTTTATTTTTGTTGCTCTTCAGAGACTTAGTCTTTCAACATAAAATTCCCATTTTCAGTATAAATGTAAATTCATTTCTCCGGATCATCTTTATCGTCGGTCGGTCGGTCGATTCTAAAGGAGCAGACGAGCGCAAAAATGAGAAAATTTGCCTTATGAGAAGGTAATGAAGCTGAGTTAAGAAAGAAGATGCTAAACATGAAGAGGAAAAGGTTTTGAAAGAAAAAATAACAAAATTGACGGCATAAAGCATGAAAAAAGAATGTTACTTCTGCTCTGTTCTTATTGTAGTTGTTGTTATTGTAGCTATAAATTGAGCAGGAGGCACATTTGTATGGAGATGTTTTCTTGTTCTCTTACTTGCTCGCATTCAAGGCAGGTTTAGTAAACGCATTGAATATTGGATTAAAGCGTGCCTTTTTTTACTTCATAACGATCATTATCTGTCGGATGCAGCAGGCAAACAATTCGAAGGGGATGTTAGAGTCACTGACTTTAATATACCGAAACTCTTTCTTTACGTGCAATCATTCGTGTGTTATATTACGACGGAGCTCAAAATGTTACAATTTTATAGGATTTGACGCACTTTTTTTCGGTTGCGGACGCAAAAGTTGCTCGTGTGGTAAAGTTTCTCCCTTTTTCTTTGCTGTGACCTTCTTTTTTATGATAAAGGATTTTAATGTGCTTTGTTTTTATCACAAATAAAATGAGTAAAAAAGAGTGAAGGATTTGCTTCTTTTTGTGTATGCGAGAAAGTTTGTTTCGGATTTCTGAGTTTTGTGGATGAAGAAAAAGAAAAATCATAAAATTTTTCTTCTTTACAGGATAAATAACAAAAGTTTGAGATTTTGAGTATAAGAAAAGAAGGAAGATTGATGCCAGAGATTTTTGTTATTTTTAAAAAAGTTGTAGATCAGAAATTATTTCAAAACTAAATTTAGTGAAAGATTTAAGTATTATTTAAGTTTATTTAAATTTAAAGAGCGTAATTATGACAAAACTTTTTCATAAAATTTCATTAATTTTTTCATAAAATTTTATTAATTTATTCCCTATATCTTGTTCACTTAATTCTTATCATTGTCAAACATTAAAACTTCACAATTTGCATTCAACGTCGTTTTTCGTAATTTAGAAAATTTCTCTCTCTAAACTAGATATTTTACACAATAGTAAACTCTTTCAACCACAATAGAGTTTATTTCACAATATCTCAAGCCGAGCGGAACACGGTATGTCCAATTAGTATGTAAACGCAGATGAGAGATAGAGCTTCAGGCTAGGGAGTGAAAACATCACTCGCTGTCTGGCTGGCTGCATGTCGAGTTGTTTGTTTGCGCTCTTTAATTTTTCATTTCATGAATGGCAAATGAAGGATGAGGTTACTCTACAGATGCATTTGCTACTGATAGATTTAAATGCAAATGACCGGATTTAAAATGAGAAAAAAAACTTTTTTGAACAATATCTTAATTTGTTGAAGCTTTTATGATTTCTTATAAAATTAGTCATTTCAGACAATTGCATAAAAACTTTTGATTCTTAATTTGAATTGTTGCCTACTTACGAGATCTTTAAATAAACTTTTTAAAAGAATATTATTAAAAATACCAAAATTTTCTTAACTTTTTTAGTCAAATTATTGAGAATTACAAGTAAGAAATGCTCAAATACAAGACAATAAATCTTATAAAAAAGTTTAAAATAGATTTTGAAAAACGTTTATAAATTTAGAAAAATAACTGTTGTTTTTATTATTGCAACGACCTGGAAATATTTGTTGAAACTTCAACAATGCCATTCACATTTAGTATTAAGGCAGTTGAAAAGACATTTTATAAAAGTATACAAATTGCTTCCGTCTTAAAGGCATTTTATAAAACATTTCATTTCCATTCTTCTTCCCACACCTCGTTAATGTTGAATTTATTCTGTCTGATGCCAAAAAAAGAAGCTCAAATACATAGCACTATGTGTAAATTGTAAGCTAAAGAAGGAGTGTGAATGATACAAAGAACGAGATGGATAAACGGAAACGAAAGGAAAGAAATTATTCACATCATGAAGCTCACAACATGAAACCTAGTCAACGAAATTCATTTCAATATCTTCCTTCCTCTCTTTCGTTTCCTTTGCACGTGCAAATTCTTTTCTCGACCTCAATACTTTCTTTTCTTATTCTTTCATTTTCTCACACTGTTGAGAGTAAAATAACAATTCCTTAGCGCAATCTCCCTCAAAGCTACACATAACACTCGATAGCTAAAATCAAGATGATTCTAACATATACATACTCTGTCTCTTTCTCTTTCGATTTGATGATTTCGAGCCTTTAATTTTCTGAATTTTTTCTTTTTATAGTCTCTAATGATAATTTGATTTTACAGACTTTATATATGTGTGCAAATTGGAAAATGTGGAAAAAGAAGGCAACAAAAAAAATTGAAATAAGCTCTCAAATTTGCTTCACATCATGCTTACATGCACAAAAATAATTTGAAGGGATACTCGAATGGAGAGGGATAAAAAAGAGAGAGAGAAAAGAAAACTTTTCAAACCGTAACATGCTCATCGAGCCTTAATTTGCTCTACTCAAAGTTTTCTTATTCTATATAAAGAATAAAGTCACTTAAATAGCTTTAAAAGTAAATTTTTAATCAGTAAAGCTATCAAAAATGTATAAAGCTTATGTCAAATAAAACTTTCATTTATTCGTGTCTTTTTTATTATCTCAAAACAGATTTAAACTACATTTCGAAATGACAATTTCTTTCTTCTTCTGCATCTCAATTACAGCTTTTTTTTTGCAACCACCTGTTTTCAAATCCAATAAAAACATCTCGAAACTCAATCATAAGCTCCTGTTATCCACTTAACTTTAAAGTACATCAATTTAAATCCAATCAATGTTGTCAAACTGATAAAATCACTTTACCAAAAAAACCAATTTCAATGTGATATATATCATGGCCTCCAACTCTGAGTGATAAACCATTTTTACGCCATTGACAAAAACATAAAATCACTTCGTGCATTCGGCAAGCAAAAAGAGCCATTTTAGCTAGAAACACGATAAGTAATGGTGCACATATTCTCCTCTTTTTTTGCATATATATGTGCGATTACAAGGACAGAAAGCACACACGGGAGAGTAGAAATTATGCAGCATATATAATGAAATTATAGTCAAGTGGGTAGAAGAGTAAGCGAACGAGCGAGCGAAAAAGGTTGAAAGTTTAACAGCATGTGAGCAAGAGAAAGAGAAGTAAATGAAAAGCTTCACACATCATTAGCAAAAAGGCAGAAATAGTAGAGTGAAGAGTCGAAAGCTGATGTGTGTGTGTGTGTCTTTTGGTTGAAAAATAGATTATAGTGCTAATGGAAAATGTTTAAGTGAATGAATTTCACGTAGAATGAGGATAATTTCGTTAAAATGTGAGACGGGTGTCGTATTTGATTGTGTGGTAGGCGAGTGAGACTCAAAATTGACCATTAATCGTGTTATGTTTAATGACTTGGAAACTTTTTAACATGTGCATATTTAAATACTACTGCATTGAAAAGTTAAAGCTTTAAGCTTTTTTTTCAATAGAGACATTCGATATTTACCCCTTGATCAAATTAATTTCAAATTCATTCCACACATTTCTTTTTATCAATCTATCGATTTCCTTTCACATATATCTAATTTTCCCTAATTTTCTCTAACCATCAAATCCATCAAACACACATCATGTTTAATAAATACAAATTATTATGTTCCCTCTTTAAAATTCTTCCGAAAACAAAATTCGACCCAAAAAAAGCAAGCAATTTGCCTCCATCGACAACCCGTTTTTTCCATTGAAATTGAAAGGAGAATGCTGTTCACAAGAATAATAAATAAATTTCATATTTGATATTAGCAATCAAAAAGTCAATCAATTTCATACAACAAAAGTGTGTAGACATAAGCGGATGCTTCAGGAACCATTTCATATTGAGTGAATGGCTGATACAAATCAATCAAAAATTGATGGAAGGAACATGCCGAGGACTGAGGTCATAAGAGAAAGCGAGCCAATTCTCAGAAATACGAAATGTATTTACCTGAAACATTGCTAGCGCTGTTCACCTTTTCATTTACCAAATGTAACCAAACAACATTCATATTTGTTCATCTCAATCTGATACATTTGTGAGTATAACGTGTCTGGTAATGAGTTTACATTTCCAATCAACCCTTTTCGGTTGCTTCCTCTACACATAATTCACACATTGTTTGAACCATCATTGGAAGTTTATTTTCAAGTTTTCTGTTGGAAAGCAATAAGAGTGGGATTGAATTCAATGTTTTAGGAAAATTTCTAATTGCAAAGTTGATATTTTGATTAAATTTATTATATTTGATAATTTACATAGACTTATTTGTTAGAAATATAAAATTTTTCATTAAAAGCATTCAATTAACAGAACTAAATCTTTAAAAAATGAATGTTTCACCAAATTTCCCCTTGAAATCTCTACAATCATCCAAATTATTTACAACAACCCCTAAAAATTCATATTTTACCCTTACAAATTCACCACATGTGCCATGCTTCCGAAACGTCACACAAAGATGACAGCAGTTGAATAAAAGAGAACTCATAAAAATGAGAATTTTACATCCACCCCTCTTTATTTTAAAACAATTTTCGAAAAGGCAGAACAAGAAAATTTTATGTGCTCGCCAAGTGAATCTCATAATTCAAATGTTATCATCGAGCTCATTATTTGAGACATTTAAAGTTAAATTTTCCATGTAAAATTCATTGCTTAATTTTTTATTGATTTTTCAAGGAAGGGAATAAGTGGGAGTAGTATGAAAAATTGAGAAATCAAAAATGAGATAATAAACAAATGGAAATCGAGTAAGGACATTTATCTATTTGAGTGTAGGACAGTAAAAGGCGAGAAAATAAAGAGAATTTTATCGTTTTTCTTGCATTTGATACGTACTCATTCGCTCATGAAGCTTGTGTGAATAATAAAAGAGTAAAAGTTGAAGAAAAAGAAAAGGCAAAGACATTTACTGAATGGGCTGGGTATTATACATAATAAAATCATAAAATCTATATCGAACATAAAAGAAAACTCAAGAAAATCGCCTTTAATATTATGTCACACACTATGCTACCAAGTATCATTAGTTTTTAAAAGTTATAGCAAGAAGAGGAATGGTGAAGATATCAACAGAGAGAGAAACGATTATGTGGCAGTTTAAAAAAAAGAGAAAAAAGACTATTGATAAAAATTTCCGTAAATTTATTGAGTCATTTGAGCGATTTAGAGCGATATCTTCATGACCCTACTTTCGCTTCGTCCTTTTTTATGAGCTTCCGCTGACATTTTTAATACATTGAGACATGGATAATGAAATAAAGAGATGATAATGTTATCATCATTTTCAATTTTTTATGATCTTCAAGTGGACACACTGTATAAGATATATTGAGGCTTTAAAGCAGATTTTAATTCAATATGACATTTGCTCATATTTTTTTTATATTTCCAAATTAGCAAATGTCCCGTGAGAAAATAATAAATTTGTCGTAAAAACATAGACTTTTTTAGGTAATAAAAATCTCTTTTTGGAATTTAAATGTCAATTTCAAGTGCAACAGAGAGAAGAGTGATGATAACGAGAAGCAGAAAATTTATTCAAGAAATTGTTATGATTTTTTCAATTGAACTTTGCTCAATCAATTAATTTTTCTAATGAATTGTTGGTAAATTTCTTATTAAGTAATTTATACTTTAATGAATAATTTGAAGCAACTCTTGACTTCAACAATAGCATCATAAAAATTTAATGTTTGTAAATAATTTGTTGATAACGGATTTAAGAAAATTTTACCCAAAAGACCAAAGCCGAACAGAAGCTAAAAAAACCATTTCCTTGAACGCGCTTACCTGTTTGTAAACATCTTTTCCTAATGGAGTTTTTTCCTGCAAATCTAAAGGAATGAAAATAGGTGTAAAAAAATCTTTGTTCACTCAATGATAACGGTTTTAACATAAAAAAACTGAGGTGAAAAGGATAAAAATTCTTTATAAAACAGTTTTAAATCTCTCCTATGTTAAAGTACTTTTATCTTGCATAAAGAAATTGAAAGATAAAGTAAAGAGAAAAAAAAAAGCTGAGATAGATTCAGCATAAAAAATGATGTAAGAAAATTAATGAATTTTCGTTTCTTATGGCCTCAGCCTCCGCGTTTCACATGAAAGCTCGCAATATTAAAACAATTTTCTCAGCACTTCGAGCGTTCGCCCAGTGAATAAATTGAAATTTTATATTTGCCATTTGAAGTGAAACTTGAGTGAACAATGGCGAGAATAAATAAAGAAGCGCTTGGGTAGGTGGATGATATGCTTTAAAAAAAGAAAAACCGAAAATATGTTTTCTGAAATACAGAGAAAGACAGATGCTGCCCCATATCAAAGCTTCTGCTTAAAGGACCATAAAATTTATAAAATACAGACCAATTCAACATTTTTTGTATGTGTATATCTTTAACTGGCACAACGAATTGAAGCTCAATCGAATACCGATTGATGAAGACGGTCTACTATCAACCAATATTCAATGCTCGCTAATTTCCTATGCTTTCTGATATAAATTCGTTCTCTTTTGACACTCTATTTATTACGGATATTTTTATTTTCAAATGATTACGTCGCATTTCATGTGAAAAAATTTGCTAGAGGTGTAGTCTATTGAACTTTGGACTGTGTGAAATAAATGTCCTTCATAAAAAAATACTATGAGGAAAGCAATGAATTGACAACTAAAGTTTGCTGATTGAATTATGAATTATTGATTCGATAAGATTGATTTGCAAATTGTTTTCTTTTCAATATGAGAGAGAAATTCAAATCAATTTGTATTATTTAGAGCAAATTGAAAAACATTTTGATGAGAAGGTAATTATGAGAGCTTTTTAATCCAAGATCAGACATATTTCATAGAAATTAATCTAGGAAAATCTTCTTATGATTTTTCTTTAGAATAATCTATTAATGTTAACGATATTGTGAAATAAATAAAAAAAATTCATGATAAAGTGAGATTCAATGGACACGAGGAGAGAAATGTACAAAAGGGAGCTCAATGCAGTTGATTTCATCGTATTAAGAACAACCATGAGGACACAAGTCTCTCATTTCAACGGTAATTTGAATATTAGCAAAATGAAGTGAAAAGTATTGTATGAACATCATTATTAGATCACTTGGGGTCATTTCTCTCAAGCCACAAGCAAAACTTGAGAGCTCGTGTTAAAATGAAGCAAAAGAGAAGCTTCTTTTGACTAACATTAAAATTTCATCTTCAATTTCAATTTAAATTCAAGGTGAGAAGCAATGAGAGAGCGCTCACCCACGTTAGACTTATTAAAATTTCATTTATGTATATTGCTCGCCTGTTAATACCCATCGAGAAATGAAAATAAAGAAATAGAATGTAAGAATAAAAATGATAACAAGTGAAAATGAAAAATAAGTAAATGAGAATAAGAGGAATATTTTAAAATTCGACAAACGAAATATCGCTCTAAGCACTCAGCTCTTGCCATAATAGAGAAGAGAGAGAAAAAAAAGTTGAAGAAAAAATCAATCCAAAAAAGCGCGCGTCTCAGAATTATTTCGTGGTAAAAATTTATTTAAAAGACTGAACTTTCATATCTTCTCCTCAATTTCCTCATTCTTCATCGTGTTTTTCGTCTCTTCCTCTCAAGAAGAAAGCTTTTAGAGCAATGAAGCAATGAAGATTTGTCTGATTGTAATTCATTTTATTCAGTGATGAAATCTTCAATATATACACATCCGATGGAGGGGAGACTAACAGCAATTGATGTAGGCTAAGAGGCTGTGGGAGGTCATGAAGACGCGACAAAAAAATAAAGACTTAACTTTATATCGTTAACACCATTTTCTCTCAACAACACTGCAAGTTAATGTTAAAAGGCACAAATAATAATATATTCTTAAGACAGCGAACACGAGAATTTTTTATATATAAAATAAAACAGCAGTATGGAAATTTTTAATACATAACATTAAGTCGGGCAAATGGGAGGAAAAAGAGAATGAATGATGGTTCGATGGCTGTTCGACGTGAAAATGTGTGCCCAGAATTTTATGTGAATTTAAGCAGCAGCAAAAAAATGCTAAAGAGAACAAGTATCAAGGAGCAAAAAAAGTTGTTGCCTTAACGAAAGGGCAAGGAGGCAAAGAAAAGGAAAAGCAAAAGCAAAAATTAGCTTGAGAAGAATTTGAAGAGAATTTAAATTCTGAAGCAATTTTCATCGATGATAAAACTGTCAGAGAAAGTAGAAGAAAATTTTTAAAGAGCTTATGAAGAAGTTTGAGTTTTGCTTTGAGTTTCTTCTGTAAGTCGCCAGTTGAAGTTTCTTTTGATGGATTTCATGTAAGTAAGCAAGTTTCGGTTGAGTGCAAAGCACAACTTTTCTTTTTTTCCCTCATCAGTTATCGACTGTGACTTGGATAAAGCTGTGATTTTATTCTACAAAAAGTGAACAAGCATAGAAAGATGATGATAATGTTTGCTTACAACATCAACTTTCATAATCAACAGTGGGAAGCATTCTGTAATTAAAAAATATCTTCTCTGTTCACATTATCGAAGGCTGTTTTTATTCACAATGTTATCATCATATTTTCGCTTCCTTTTTCTCATTTTTTTGTGCTTACCATCACCGCTTTGAATATAATGAAGAAAAGTGTTGTGAGCCATTGTGGGATTTAATGTAAATTAAAAACTTTACTGTGAAGCTTCATGAAATAATGAATCAGAGAGTTGAAAAAGAGAGAAGAAAACAAAATAAATTTAATGTACATAGAAGGGAAGCAAAAGAATGTAGAAGGAGGATGAGAATGAACTTGGATTGAAATGTTTAGAACTTTTTTATTTTTGTTTTCTTTTTTTGTTTTTCACACGAGAAAAAAGCGAACAAGCAAGTGAGTGAGAAGAAAAAAGTTAAAGATAAATGGAAAAAGTTTAAGCGAGAAGAAAATTGTGAATGAAGTGAATGACGAAAAAAAAAGTAGCAAATTTCCCTATTCGTTCTACGAAGCTATGACAAATCTACTCAAAGTGTTTATGGCAATATGTACGTACCTTGTTCATACATCACCCTTTCGCACCGTCTATTTCTCTGCAAGCATCAGTCTGCTGACTTGTTTCACGAAACGTGTCAAAAATATCACGCATGAGCGTTTTTATAGAGAAAGAAACAATTTATTCCTTCTTGTTTCGCTTATCTGAAATGTCATTAAATTAATTTAAATGTATTAACGATGACAAGTATTATAAGACCTTCATATGTAAGAAACGCATTTTTTCCTTCAAATGTGAAACTTTCAAGGCCATATTGAAATATTTCTTATCTAATGCTTTAGCATTCCCTTTCACATATTAAAATTGCAAATTAGATGCTGTTTTTATAAACATTGAGAAGAATATACTTCGAGCAAAGTTGCCTATCATAACAAGTTCACTTGAGCAAGTATGTTGAAAAAATTCAGACTTGAACACTGTATAAAAATGAAAAATTTGGGTTTAATATCTATGATGTGTTAATCATTCATGCATATACTTTAACAAAAGGATAAAAGAGAAATTGAAAAATAATAAAAGACTTCATTATAGGGATTTTATATACATTTTTTGAAAATCAATAGAAAACTTTAAAATGGATTTTTTATTACTGCAGCAATATTAAAGCTCCAGCACAATTGTCTCATACTATTTTATAAAACTGATAAGTGTTGGATAGGAGGATAGACACAGTAGCGAGAACTAGAAATTTTTGTCGCCCTTTTTCGCTTTTTATGCCCCAAACTTTTATTTTTTTTTTCAAATAATCCTTTTTTAACATCGAATTTTCTGTCTTATTTTATGCATTTTGATTAATCATACAAAAATAATGCATCATGCTATGAAATCGCGTGTTTCAATGAAAAAAAAATTAAAAGGGGCGAAATATTTCGGCCTTCTTTCATTTTTTTCGCCCTTTCACCATTGTGTTCATCCCCTAGGTGTTTGAATTAATTTTAAACAATTTTTTTTGTCCAAAAATGCGTTTTTGCGCAAAAAATAATTTAAATTAACAGTGAAATCTAAAGTTTTATTACCTCTTGAAGAAAATTTTCAATCATAATAATAAATCAGAAAAAATCTTTCAAAGAACAATAATTTCAATGTTGATGGGAAGACAAAATTGACGAGAAAATGAAAAGTACTTTAGAATATTTGCATGCATGTCGTTCGCAAACAAAAAGAGATTTGTATGTAAGCTTTTTTAAAAATCTCGAAACTCATCAATATTTTTTTTCAAACAAGAATGGAAATCAATATTTGCTAAAATCTACATGTGAATAGAATATCAGACATTCGCTTAAATGTTGTAAAAGTTCTTTTAATTTTCGCTATTTATTTAAAGTTCAACCAACTTTTTTTCATTTTCTTGTTTCTCCCGCTGTGTGTTTGTTGCATCAAATGCGCATCATCTTGATGACTTTTGGTTCAACATTTAATTTCACTACGGGATAAGTTGTATTTGAACTTTGAAAATAAACTTTTACTCCACTAGTTCACAAAACGCTTTTGATTGTTTAAATTAAATTAAGAAAAATTCTTGCATTTATTTTGGGTTCGTACATATTTTCTTACAAAAGAGAAAAGTTTATTATAATGATTCTTCATCAAAAGAAAAAAAAGAAATTCTTCTGAACCAAAAAATTTTGACCGAAACGAGTGGTGAACATTGTGCGTCACATAATAACAAACAGTAAGGGTTGGAGGTTGATCTCTGGCGCTTTCATATTTATGAGAAGGTCAAAGTGACCAGATTCAAGTTCCCTTCATCAATTGCAATAAAAGTAGAATATTTTGACCCTTTGCTCAAAATATAATATAAAACGACAGGCTCAAAAGTGTCGTTTAATTAAAAGAGCAACGCAAAAGTACTTTAATAATAATTTTATGAAATACCCGTTTTCCTCCTTTGTTCGATCGACACGCTACATGAATATAAAAACGAGAGCGCGTAATGTGTAACAGAAAATTCACTCAATTTCACACATACATTCACACATAAACTTTTTAACGAGTGTTTACTTTTAGCACTCATTAAAATAAATGCATGCATTATAATGTGAATATGATAATTTTCCACTTCCACTGTGAGAGTTTTGCTCACATATCATCATCATTTGATAATGCAGAAAAATGTTTATGATTTCTCTTTGTTGTGCATTGGTTGTTATTGTTGTCACACTCTCTACACTCGCTATCTATTGCGACGACAAATTTACATTTCATGATGAGCATTAATAATGGATGGTTTGAGTTTGGTTTACCCCGCTTCCTTTTACATAAAATTCACGTAATCTTCGTTGCATCTCTCATCTATGCGTATTATGGGAAAATGAATTATGTTAATGTAAACAAATATTTACATGCCATTAGCACAGTGTGCTTCAACTTTACTTTTCGGTGTGAAAATTTAATCGCTTACGGTTGACGGCGTCACGTGTCGAATTATAAAAGAGAAAAAAAGAAAGTTGAGCTTAACAGTCCTACGCGTGCTATATCGAAGAGGATCTTTTTCTACTTATGTTAACAGTCGCTACCTCTCAAACCAATTGATTGCTTTCATTGGTTAAATTCTTGAGTCTCTTAGAAGTTTGTCTTAAATAAGTAGAACCAAAAAAAAAAGAAAAAAATTTCCATGACAGTGACCTTTGGTAATGAAAGAGAAATGTTTCGTCTACAATTCTGTTTCGAATTCAAGGCAAAGACATAGAAATCTCAATTCAATTGAATTCACCTAGAAACATCTGCTTTTCTTTAGAGGAAAATTTTTTAACAGCATGGAATAATTAGATTGCTTTTGAAATAAAAAATATTAAACAACATTTCAAAATGGGTAAGACAAAAAAATTTTCAAATTGACAAATTTTAACTCCTAAAATGAGAATTTATCTATTTGGTTGATGTAACTTTTTGAAGCTGATCTTGTATGAAATTTCGAATGAAAATGACTGAAGTTATTCAAATACAAGAATTTTTTATTATTCTGGTAGAATCATTCGAAATTTTGAACGTTGAATTTTTTTATTTTAAATAATATTTGCACATCTCTTTTCGACAATGCTTTGCACATTTGAGAGGAATGAATGAAAAGGTGCCAAAAATTGAGCAAATTCAGCATTCATTTTTAATTCGTCATACTTCTAAAAATGTAAAGTCAAAAAATCTGAAACTCTGGTCAGTTATTTATCTAGTTTGTAGCAATAAGTATGCAAAGTTTCAGCTTTCCAAAGCATTTAAATCAATAGTTACAGCTTCTAGAAATCCAAAATGGCGATTTTTAGTGAAAAAATTAAGGAGGTCTTTTCGAAAATCAATCAAAAATCAATGATAATAATGAAATGCGTCCCTGAAGTACGGCGGAGGCGGAGAGCAAAACCTCTCCGATCGGGCTGAAATTTTGCACAATTGTGTCGATAATTGTGTCGAATAAAACTATGTAAAAAGTTTTTTATGTCGGTCACGGGTTGAGGAGTTCTCGAGGGTGGGTGATATTGGGTGATCTCCGCCGTACTT
>JACWBX010001547.1:27837-39399 GCA_014622435.1 Polypedilum pembai
TTTTTTCTCCGTCTCCGCCTAAATTCACGTTTTCAAAAATGTTATAACACGCTAACCCTTTTGAATACTTTTGGGCGGTCATAATTAACATGTGGTGTCAACTATTCTGAAAACTAAGTTCCGACGTAATTTCGACATAATTCGTAAATGCTTTTTAAGTATTTACTTGTTGAATAATTCCAAGATTTGATTAGGTCTCCGTCAGAAGTACGGCGGAGATCACCCAATATCACCCACCCTCGAGAACTCCTCAACCCGTGACCGACATAAAAAACTTTTTACATAGTTTTATTCGACATAATTATCGACACAATTGAGCAAAATTTCAGCCCGATCGGAGAGTACTCTCCGCCGTACTTCCAGGACGGTAATGAAATATCCAAAAAATTTTGCTGTCATAATATTTCTCTTGAAATTCCTTATAATTCGATAGCAAATTCATATATCTAGCTGCTTCCTATCAAGAGAAATTGACGAAAACTCAAAATGTTCTAATCACTTGTCCCCATACAGTGTAATGATGAAATTTAGGTTTTTTATTAACAAAACTTTTCAAGTTTGAATGATTTCGAGATACTGTAGTTGATACCATAGTAATATTGGGTTTTTATATTCGAGATAAGACAGTAGTTTAAGGCTTTCTCATACGCAACAGAATAAAAATATCTTTTCTTGTTACAATGTTACCGCCTTGAGACTTGTCAGATATCACATACATTAATGGTAGTCACAGCTTCGAACACTGTTCTATCGATCAATTGAATTGAACTGAAATCACCACAAAACTGACGTCCAGCAGCGAGAGAAATAGCAGTAATAGTCTGACACAAAATTGATGTTGGTGCCACACAAAATTTTGCAAGCCACACATGGAGTACATTCTACATTCACTTATCTACCATACTCCAAAAAAAGAACCATAATTACATTTTTTTCTCATCTCAATTCACATTTGCGTTTGCTGTTGTTTCACTTCCCATTCCATCAGTATGAATTAATACACATATGACACATATGGATGCTAAAGGAGTGGAGAGTGTGTAATTGGTTGGATGTCCATGAGATTTATGAATCAATATCGTGTGCACTGTTGTTGTTTATGTTTGTCCGCTTGTGTTGTGGTTACTTGCTCGTGATTGATTATCAATTTTCAATTATTCAAGCTGAATAAGCCCGACAACGTGCCTTGCCTGCTAAATGCATTAAATTCACCTTTATCTTCGTTTTATTCATTTAAACGCAAGAAGTTACTTACTTAGAAGTTATCTGTACATTTTTATGTACTAAAGTGATTGTATGTGAGAGGAAAATGAAATTATCAATTTTTCATTATAGACATTAATGGAATGGTATGCACATAGAATATACAGTGTGTAAATCTCTCTAATCTAGACATTACTAGCAATAATGTGTTCAACACAAGAGATAAAAAGATAAAAATTCCGAGGTTGAGGGTAAATTACTTTCTTACTCAAATATAAACCTCGCTTCAAAAAAAGAAAAAAGAGGATGAAAGTTTTTTCCTTTCATTAAAAAAGGCAAATTGATGAAGATGTTTTTTTTAAGACGTGCTTTTTGCTGTTATTTTTGTCTTTAATTATAAAGTCTTATTTGAATAATTATTATGTAATGCGTTCGACCTATTTTGTTTTAGACACGAGAAACGTAATTTTTATGTGATATGATTAGAAAGCATAATATTACCATTTTTCCAAGACTTCTTTAAGTCATTCTATACCAGCTACATACATATTACATAGTTTTTGGGATCGTTTCAACTCTAAAAACAATTTTGTCGCTTTTCTTTCATTCTATTTACCTTCATTAAAATGAACAAGTTTCTATGGAGAGAAAAGAGCAGGCAAGAAAAGGGAAAAGTTTTCGTCATCACTTTATTCTCTAAGTATGTCTCTCTCTCTCTCTCTTTCTCTAAATTTCTCTTAACAGGCACGACAAGGAAAAGTTTTTCTCTTTTTTTTCTACAGTACCATCAACAAAATTTCTCTCTTTTTTTCTGCCTAGATACACATTTTAATAATGTAATTTATTTAAAAATGACGTAGGAAGCTTATTCTTCATGAGGCATTTTAAAAGAGTAAGAGAGAAGCAATGGCAATCATAGAGATACACATAAAAGTTTAAATGGAAAGCAAGCTGCTTGTGCAGTTTATGATATCGCATATGGTCTCGAGAAGGAAAAATTATGTTGAAGAAAAGGATATTTTCAGCACATGATACATACATACATTCAGTCAGTATAGACATAAATAAAAAATGAATGAGTATTTAAGAGAAATGTGCTATGCAAAGCAGAGAGTTAGATTGATCAAAAATTCAAAAGAATCGATCCATATAAGAAGTGAGATTGAAATTTTAAGGACTTGGCTTTATTACACATCATCGACTTTTGTAGAAGAATATAAAATCTCTTTTGGATTGAGGGAGGTTGTGATTTTCATAGAATGATAACTGCATTCGGGTCAATTTCAATCAATTCGACTCCATTAAATTTCTTTTCAATCGATATTTCAAAAAATAAATGTGAAATACCAAAAATGTCAAAGTTGATGATGTTTAGATAAATTTTTAATAGACTAGAAAATATTAGAAGAACCTTTTGTAAAATTTATGATATTTTTGCATATTTTAAATCAGCAATTGGCAAACAAAATAATTTATTTATTGTCATAGGGTAGAATATTATATAACTTTCAATATCCATGAATTCATTTGGCCAAAACATATTTAAAGATTTTCTCTTTCCAATCGATTTGCTTTAAAGCTAATCCAACCATTAATATCCCGCAAGCCATTCACATAGACAATTTGTGAGCATCTCTCACTACCATCTGCCTTTATTTTAACATGAAATCACGCTGAAATAAAAAATATGAAAGAAATAAGCGAGAATTGGAAATAAATCAAACGACAGTTATCGGCTGCGAATGCTGACACAGTTACATGACACATTGATACAATATGAGACTTATTCGCACACATTTCGATTATCGATTTATATTTTCACTTCCACATTCATAATACGTAAAGAATATTTTTTATAGTCACCGACAAATTTGAGGAAGAGAAGATGGAGTCGAATTTTAAAATTGGGATTGTTAAAGTTTCTGATTGAGAAATTTTTTTGCTATTTTTGAAAGTTGAATGGATGAAATTGATTTTATCTCAAATTTATCATGAACTGAATTTTATTTTGAGCAATTCTGGTTCATTGCTTCCTATCATTTATGTTATGGGCGTTCAGTGGAAAATTAAAAATAGAAACTTTATCGATTTTCCCTTCATTCATCTATAATGAAATTTTCAAACTGAATTTTTCGCCTCATCTACTTCATTCGTTGCTTCCTTTTTTTTTATCTCTGTAGCAATGGAGTCATGCTGGACGCGTTAATTAAAAAGTGAGATGAGAAAGATGAAGACATAAAAAAAAATGAAGAAAATTTCATCTTGCTCAATTAATTTTGATCTCAAATGCTTAATAGAAAATAAATATAGGGATGATTTTTAATTGATTGAAAATTACAATGAAACTGGTTTATTATTAAACATAATTAAATTAAGCATGTAGTGCATCCATTTAAAGATATATTAGACATAATTGCAACAGAAAAAGTCATCTGGAATTATTCCAAGTAGTATCATTGTGTGTCTATGAATAAATCAGTAAAATTAGTTATGACTTCTTTTTGTCTATGGGGTCAACAAATGATTTTATTTCCACCACATTCTCATTCATCTTGATGCTTCCGCTTTTGTGCATATTATTTCGTATTCAATCAAATAAAACGAGATATAGATCTGATCCCATTATCCTTAACAATAAATTTTAATTAAATTCCCATAAATTTCGGATTACACGATTTTGTGAGGACGCATTAATCATGTGAATGGTAGAGTAAGTGAGTAAATAGTTTTCAAACTTTTGGCATACCGTTTTCTTTCGCTTCATCAACATGTTTCCTCTCACTCGCTCATTCGCATGCATGATATTGATGATGATATACTATAGGATATTACATTAAATGCGATGGTTTTGTTAGCTGTCATGTGGGTTTCTTTTTTATAAAGAATTTTTCACATTGAACCTTTGCTACATGAATTTTTCGTGAAAACTTCAAAACTGCCATGAAGAAATTTTTCTTTTTTTTACCTAGCAATTATCTTGACTTCTTTGAAACTTTTTCGTATAAAACAAATTTAACGAAAATGTTCTCATTTTATCGCCGAATTTCATGAGAAAACTTCAGATCGATTTCCTGGCAGTGATTTTTTTTCTCTGAAAACTGTCGGAAAAGTGCCACAGAAGCTTATGACTTGAACGTGACAGAAAATTTTTTTTAAAAGAAACAAGAAACTCGTGTTAAACTTTATTTCAATTCATCAAATTTATGATAAATGCAACTCAAAAAGTTGAATTTAGAGGAATAACATGCGTAATATCTCTTCATCATCTTTTTTTCTTATGTCATGAACTTCTGCCAAAATGGGAAACACGAAAAAGCTTCTTTTTTTATAAGATTTTTCTACCATTTCTCATGAATTACATATGTATAAATCCACTTATAATAGATCCCTTAGATAACAAGAATTAACCTACATGCTCGTTTTTGTTCGTCTCATTTCGAAACATTTGAACACGCACTTATAAATAAATAAATCTAAATCAGAGTAAGGCACTAACTCATCAAGCTTCGGTGGTAGAGTAGTTCTTTTTCTATTAAACAGACACAAAATGACATTATCGAAATTTATGATGAACGCAGAAGAACGCACAACAATAAATTGATTAGATCCCATCAAATGGAGCCTTAGTGAAGGAAGAAATTGTCATCATCATCTTTTTCTTATTGCTTTATTATCCTTTTTCCACTTTGGGTTTATCGCTCTGTTGTTCTTTGCAAGGTCTTTGAAAAAGATGGTCGGAGAAAAAAAAAAGAAATTTCCATAAGTGGCTTTTTGTATTTCATTTCTTAATGCAATTCACCTTAGTGCTGGATTTAGCGTGGATTTTATGAACAAATAGAAGTTGAGATTTGTTAGTGGATTGCCATGTAAGCTGTCACATGAAATGGTATTATTTGGGTTTTTGTAATATTTACGATATTCTCAATAGAAAAAAATGCGTTAGAATGATTAGACATCGAAACTTAATCAAACAGTTTTCCGTGCTCAATTCTTCTTACCTTTTTCTATTGTTTTCTTTCTTCATTTCTTCGAATAATGAGTAAGAGTGGAAGAGAAGGAAGTTTTATTCCCTTTGATATACACATGCTCATTAATATTGCCCTAGCACGCTTGCTACATGCCACAAAATCAATTAGCAATGAGAAAGGGAAAGAGCCATCGTCCGACACAATGCTCATAAAAAAAGTAAGTAGTAATGGTATGTTTAAGGAATCAGCAAAAAAATTCACCATTGACTTTATACGCATGTAATTCTCTGAAGTTATTTATGCATGCATATTGCGTTGTATTTATGATTGAACACAAAAATTTCTTCTTCTTTTTACCACAGCTCAATTAAGAGAGGTCGAAAAAAGTCTGATCGTGTGTGAAAACTTATTTAGAACTCTTGGAATTCAAACTGAAACGAAGAAAAGCTTCTTTTCTTTTCATATCACCCTAGCAACAAACACGCATACATTCATTGTACACCTGGGAGGCCAAACAGACCGTTTTGGTATTTAATTTGAATTGCCGCGCTTTTTTGGTACTTATTTCAAATTAGGAACAACCGTTAAAAACTTGCGGAATTATGCAATCAAATTCGAAATCTTTTGTTTTTCATAAATATTTGTATTGGTTTAGGTTGTCAATCTGACTGTATCAACACTTACAATACATTTTGATTAATAATTCATTAATATCTATTTTAATTTATGTCAAAAAGTAGAAACAAAAATGCTTTTTTTATAACGGTTACTTGAATTTTTTAAAATTTTGACAGTTTTTCACCAATTTTTCAGGGAAAATCGCAAAAAATTTCAATTTAAAATTTAAAAAATTTAACCGTAAAAAATTCTGTTTGGCCTCCCAGGATTGTACATTGTATTGAATCTTTTCTCCACACTTTGGGGCTTTGCTCGTAATAGCGTGAGCATATGGAAAAAATTAATGTAAATTGCACAAACATCAGGAGCAGAGCGAGCAAATGAAAGTAAAAATCAACCTCATAAGAAATGTATGTGGAGCACAGGTAGCAAATAACAAAAGTAACAACTCTCAAGAAAGAATAAGTAAAGGTAGTAAATAAATATATCTACCAATATATATTGGCATTAGACAAAGAAGGAAATGGGAAATATAAATTACATCAACACCTGAGCAAATGGAATAAAAAGTAAATGACGGAGTGAAAGTAATATGGAGAAGAAAAAAAAATACTTTTTCGCGTCAATTTCATTCGAGCTTGACTGATTAATGGATAAGCATTTTTCATTTCACATTCTTTCTCACCATTGCATGTACACGCACATACTCACTTTTATTATAGTCAAGGCACTTTTCTTTCCCATAGGCAATCTTCTACTTACTTATAGCACCAAAATATGTCTTTCACGCTCATCATGATGGTTGATTCACGGTGATGTGTTCTTTTGCGAAAGAATGTTAACATATTCAAAAACTTGTTGTTGAAACGCAACAGTCGTAATATTCAAATCAGGTGCCGCTTGCATAATTTATATGACATTTCCAATTTCTGTTATGTGTGCTACCGTCACAACGACAATTTCTATTTTATATGTTAGCTAAATTGAAAATATATTTCATTTACCTTGTAAAATGAAAAATTTTCCTTTTTTTGATCTCTTCAGAACATCATTCTTCCTTCCTTGCTTGCTCAATTTTCATTTATTTACCTTCAATGTTTACATTAATTAAGCCTTATGTTTTAATTATTGAACAAACACGAGAATAAATTTATGTAAAATTAATTAACTTATATAACTTCTTTGCGTACTTACTTGCTCCATTTAAAATCCATCTCTGAAAGATATATTCGTCTGTTGAAAAATTTATATGCAAAGCAATGAAAATAAAGTTTAATTTTTAACGCGTAAATTATTCAAAATTAATTTATTTGCTATTTCTCATCGCTCTTACTATCAAATTTGAAACATTAATTCCAAGGCTGTGATTTTGCTAGTGTTTCTAATTGTTAATGTAGCCTCGTGGCAACAGGTAAAATTTATGTTAGAATAATTTTAATTACTTTCAAAAAACAATGGAAACGGGTTGAAGGCGATATCTTTCGAAAAGTTTTCTTGACACTCGCATTAAAACTGACAAAGACAAGAAAAGGAAAGAGGAATAATATTTCCCATCAAAATTCTTTCAATTCATCCGCTTGACATAATCAATAGCACTAAAGAGGGAAAGAATTTTCTTCATATCTCTCTCTCTATAAATGAAATGCTTGCAAGATGAAGGCGCAATTCATGAGCTGTGTATCCTATTATAATGACTTTTGGGGTAGTATTATTTCTTTGTAATTTTATCTATTCAAATCCCAGTAGTATTACTTAATCATGAGTCATTCTTTAATAGAGTAGGCATATTTCATTACGTAATTCACTCATGAAGCCTCTCATGTGAAAAGAATCATGATGGCGATATCTTTTTTGTGATAGACAGGAACGTAAGTAGATCTGGGGATAGAGAAATAACATTTTTATGTATAAATGAGCGTTGTTTGTGACTTGAGCATTTAATTTAATTTATTTTAGTGCTCAGCATTAGGTTTTTTGAATTTTAGTGTTGAACACTTAGTGTTTTGGTGTTCAGCACTAGATGTTTGTGTTTTTACTGTTAAATATTAGTGTTTCGGTGTTTAGTTCTATTGTCGAATGTTTAAGTACTGAGTGTATTAATAAATGCTCAGTATTCAATTTTTGATTATTTTAGTGCTCAGTACGTAATATTGAACAATACGAAATATTGACAGAAATTCACCCCAAAACATCCCGAGTATTCTAGTATAAATTTGTATGTATATTAAATTATCAAGTTGATTTTTTCTTTATTCTATCCAATAAATTCCATTTCCTTTGCTCTTAAAGTTGAATAAGGGATAATAGCACTTCATAATAAATTATCAAAGAATGAAAATTCAATTTTGAATTTCGGTATTTCTGGATGTGCTGAAATTTAATAAAATTCACGTCAGAGACACAAATACAATACAAGGATAAAGACCCTTTTTCTCACCATTTTCTGTTGAAGACGAATATATGAAAAACAATAGATTCTGCTGCTGTTAATGTTTCTAGCACAAACATATACACATTTATTTATTTCTTTTGTTTCATACAATTTTATTTATTTGCCTTTCATTCATATACAATTTCATTCTTTGCAATAAATAAATAAAATAACATAAGAAATATAAGGAAAGGAAGTCTTTCATTGTCATCAAATGTCATGTCATATTTTTGTCAATCAAAATGATGTTGGTGGCAAGTATAAAAAGAGTGAATAAGATTCTGATTGAAATAGTTGAATTTGAAGTGTATAAAGAGGCGAAAAAAGAGAGTAAAAAAAGAACATGAAAATTGCGTAACCTGAGACATGGCAGACTATCTGTGATGACAGTCGGTAAATGTGCGTAATGCCAACAGCAACTGAGACTGTAAGAAACCGAGTGACTTATTGTAACAACAAATTTATGTGTAAAAGTAAGGGAAAACAAAAGTATAAAAATAAAAGCGAGAAAAATATCTCTCTGTGAAAAAGAAAAGAGAAGAATGGAAGGAAGTAAGTACGAAGGCAGTTTCGAGACGAGAAAATATGACAAGGAGAAATTTTTTATCTTTATCTTGCTTCATGTACATTGTTATTCTTTCTTCCATCGTCGACAATGAAAAGAAATCGCAAAATAAAAACAACAATGTCTTCTCATCATCCTTATTCTACTACTCCCCTTGTGAGAAAAACAAAATCTGAATTTGACTTTATATTTTCTATCATTGATTTATTTTTATAACAAACGATATGACGAAAGGTTTTTCTCATCCTTTAGAAGTACTTGCAAGGGTGACTATCTGACGACCATCTGACATCTTACTTTCTTTATTTGTCAGTGACAGACTTCTTTTATACATTCTAGTTGATTCCATGTCATTGTATATTTACACAATAAAAATACATTTAATGTAACCTTTCACGCGTTACTGGTTTTAGCTTTTACTTTTTTTACGCTTATTTGATTTCATATTTGTTATTATTATGATGCTGCGCTTACAAGATATTATCACCTTCCAAACAACACCTGTGCTACAAAAATAATGGAAAGTAGAAAAATTGTTGCTTTGATTTTGCATCTGCTACTAAAGCTGCTGCCATGTGATTGCATCGCTTCGGGATGTTCTCCTTTAAGTTGGTTGAATGGATAAAAAGAAGAAGAAGAAGAGAAGAAATGGGAATTAGTCAATTTATGTATTTATAAATATGCATATTTTATGTATATTTTGTTTCTGTATCGATTTGTATAGTCAAAATAAATAAAAGGAAAATTAAAAAAATAAAAAATAAATATCTTTAGCAGTCATAAATAAAATAGTTTGGGACAATTTGAGGCAATATTTTATTTTTATATGAGCTTCGAGCATTGAATGTTGTGATTTTTATTGATTTCGCTATAAGTTTATTAAGAAATATTTCATAAGAAATTCTAGATTTTTCATTGATTTATTATTTTTTTATAATGAAAATGTATGGATGTGTATAAATTTAATTTCTTCTTAAAACAAATTTTTAGCGGAATATTTCAATTTCAAAATAATAAAAATCCGTTAAAAGAAAAATTTCTATATTTTTGTATAAATCAAAAAATTTTATTTTCTTGGCAAGTGCAGCAAATAAAACATTTAAATTCAACCTGTATTTCTATCGACCACTAACCATAAAGTACCTCACTACGAAGCAATGAAAAAGCTATTCATCTAGCTATTAAGTTCTGCTCTCTCTCTCATACAAATTCATGACCATTTCTGCGTATGATTATAACATATTTATTTATTTCATTCGTTTGTGTATGGTTTTGTGCACATATATATAAAAGTTAAATTAATTATCGAGGAATAATTTAATTAGAAGGAAGTATGTCGCATGGTTTTACCAACACAGCACCAGTGCGTGAAAGCAGCACCAAAAGGGAGGACAAATGGGAGAGAATAAATGAGCGTTCATTAGTGGAGAGTGAGAGATATTATGAAAAGCCATATAAACAGCGACAGCAAAAGCAACAATATGGTTTAGTCATTTCATGTTGATGTCCTTAGAGTGTAAAAATAACATCGAGAGCATTTACTAAGCAACAATGTGGGTAGAGGCATTTGTCATAAACACACACAAATAGAATTTTCAGAGTGCAAACTTAATTATGATGTAAACTAATTCATTATAATGTTGGATGGTAAGTAGTGTGAGATAAGTACGTTGACTTTATTTATGGAAAATCATTTTTGCCTTCTGTTCATCTTGTTCGTGTTCTCTCCCATGTTAACTTTATTAAATTTGCAAATTTTCTGTCATAATACTATTATGGCTGGTGGTGTTGTTGTTGTTGGGGTCTATGACTGTTGATAATTATAAATTAATGCAACTCCCATGTTGAAGTGAAAAGGTCGTGTGTTGTATATGTTCATGTAATAGGTAGGTCTGGCTAAATTCAACAATTTGCTTTCGCCTCATTGATCTAATAGCATTGATATTTGCCATAAATTAAGACAAAGAGTGAGAAAGGGTTGGAAAATTATTTATTGCAAACAAGAACCAATTGCATTACCAGAGCAAATATAATTGGACTGTATTGTTAATAAACTATTTCCGATTTAGTAGAGAGAAAAGTATTCATTTGCAAACATTTGCACAATTCTATTTATTTATGATTAAATTATCAGTTTCAATTGTAATTGATATTTGCGAATTGAGCAAGGTATAATCCATTTGGTGTGCATTGATGAACATTAAAATAATTATTTATATGTTGTTTGTATAAGGTAACGAGTGAAACTTTTAGCCTGAACAGCATGATTTCAAATTTCATGTTTTATTGAAAAATTAATTTTAACATCCATTCATTTTAAAAGTTTTTAATAAGTTTTATATTATAAAAAAATAATTTTTAAATTAAATTATTTTTTTTTCTTTCATTTTTTGAATTGTAAAGCAGTTAGAACTGAAAGCATTTTGAACCTTTTTTAACTTTTATTTTATTGATAAATATATAATGATGAATTCAATGCAAAATATTGTTAAAAATACTTTTAAAAAAGGATCTTTTGGATGAAAAAATTCTTCACCATAAAATATTGCAGTGAAATATTTTTAAACCTAAAATAAAAATTCATCTCTATTTAATTAATGTTTATTAAGAAATGACAAATTTTTTAAAATTATTAATAACTTTATTTCATTGAAATATTTTTACAAAATATTGTAGAAGAAATAAAAAATTGGTGAAAGTACTCAATTGCGGATTGGTGTACTTTAGCGCATTTTTGGCGCCCAGATCAGTGTTTGTTACAAATAACAGAGTTAAAT
>JACWBX010001548.1:0-14240 GCA_014622435.1 Polypedilum pembai
GACTTTTAAAGTATTAAATAAATCAAAAATGGCAATTATGACATAAAAGACAACATTTTACTTATTAAAATGTTAAATCAGCGTTATGCGGATAAAATAAATAATTATGCAGATATATTTCTTTTTCTTCTTGATTATTGGCTATAAAAATAAATATCTGTATAACACCAAACCTTATAATTCAGAAGTTTTTATTTCTTGAAAAACTAATTTTCAATGTTTTATAAGAGTAAGAAAGAACTTTATAAGAGTCATAAAAAATCTTTATGAGTCTTAAAAATACTTTATGATACGTAAAAAGCGTTCATTACTTTTTAAGACTCATAAAGTTTTTATGAGTGTTAAAAAGTTTTTTATAAGTCTCATAAAGATTTTATATCTGTCATATGCCAGTTAATAAATTTTTTTCTCCGTGTATAAAAGAACAGCAATAAATTTCTGTCTATTAATTATGTAAATCAATGACATAGATTAAATTAAAGGTGAACCCAGTGAATAATTTATTACTTTAGTTTCTATTCCGTAACGTATGAAAATTTTCTTATCAACCTAAACTGATAAATAATAACAAGTTTTTTGCCTTAAATGATGAAAATTTTATAGAAACACGGAAGGAGAAAAAAAAAAGTTTATTAACATACTGAACATAATCCAATTATTATTTTTCATCATGCAAATGACAAGTTCGCGTTTTAAGATGATAATGACAGTCAACGCTTTTTCCTCAACGTTAATAAAATCGAAGAAAGTTGATGAGAGAGAAAAGAAAAAAAAAAATCTAATCAAATTTTCATGAAGAGAAAAAAGTATGAAAGAAAACTTTTTCCATTGGCATCCTGTTTCTTAATTAAGACATGATTTAACTAAATTTACTCTTTTTCTGTGTAGATAATGCAACTTAGAAATTCATTTTGACTGACTGATTTAAGATTTTGAAAACTACAAAAGCTAGAAACTTCTGGTTTTTTGCTTTTGTTTTGTATTGTCTAGTAATTGTACTTGAGAATTAGCAAATCAAAATTTTTATACTGAAAAATGTAAACAAAAATTTCCAAGGGGATATTCACTGTGACGAAAGTGGCAAAAAAATGTTTAAAAAGTGGCAAAAGTGGCGAATTTTTCGCCACAGTGATTATCCCCTTGAAAATTTCTTTTTCGCCTACTAAGATTTGTTTTGCATCAATTTTATCAATTTGAATTTTATTTGACCGTTATTTTTAGGTTCATAAATTTCTGTTTAAAACATGAAATTGAAAACATTATACAGTGAACTGTGAAGATAAAAATGCGTTAAAATACTTCAATCAATAGTCTTGTATCTTTTTGTTGTTGTTACTGGCTGGTTGAGGCATATCATGGATCGTTAAACTTACTTGCTGCTTTCTTTTGTTTAACTTTGTCTTAATTTTTTGTATTAAAACAATAAAAGAAAAGGGAAAAAGAGACATCTTTAAAGGTGATAAAGGAAATTCAAATTATTACGGAAATTAAAGTCATTTTGTGAAAGAGAGAAAAACAATAAAAGTAAAAATGATTTGAAAATTCAAATTAGAGAAAAAAAAAAAGAAAACTTCTGCAGCGGTACAGGAAAAATTCATTTTAGCTTTAAATTTGCATGCAAATATGATTCAATAAATGGGATTGAATTTCATATGATGTGAAAATTTTCATCGTGTCGGTGTTGATGATGATGATGTGCAGAGATGTAAGCGGAAGGATAACAAAAAGTGTAAATCAACTTCCTCTTTTTGCAACCGCTCTTACCCTTATCGCTCATTGTACGCTGATATTAGATAACAAAATTAAGATAAACAATTCATGGAATAAATTTATGCGAATGTGAGAAGCTGCAATAGCATGAACCTTCAATTTATACTAATATGCTAACCAAAAACTTTTATAATTGAAAGCAGTGTTGTTACACAGGCGGCCTTTGATTGCCTGTGATAATATTTACAAAAAATTCCGCTATGAAAATTATAGATGTCGCTTCAAAACGATTTAGGCGCCATCTACAATTTCCATAGCGGAATTTTTCGTAACTATTATCACAGGTAATCACAGGCTGTGTAACAACACTGATTGAAAGTTTTCTTACATGTAATATTAGTATGATAATTGTTGATAAAAATATGCTAGAAATGTCATTCAACCGTTAAAAATAATTTCAAATTTGGTTTTCATTCCCCTAACCGACAAAATTTTGAAGATTTTGAAAAACAATATTTGAAATAAAAATAAAACAATCAAAATTCAATATTAATATGATAATTGTTAATTGAACATATCCTGATATTGCTACTTAAAAATTCAATTTCAATAAAACTTTTGGTTATTCTCACTCGAAAATTTGACCGTTAAATTTTCAATTTTAAATTCAATTTTCATTCCCCTTTACGAAAAAATTTTAGGAATTTCGTTTGTTTACATATTTCCATTTTGTAAACAAAATTTTGTATCAAAAATCATGGTTTGTCAAAAAGTTACTAGCTATAAATTATTTTAAAGGCAATTTTATGTCTAATCAAATGGTAAAATTAGTTTTTTGATTAATCAAATAGTTTTTAGACTGGTAGTCCAGATCCACAAAAATAACAGTCAAAAAAGGTTTTCGGAATTTCCGGTGGTACGCAACTACACGTAAAATTTTTTTCGAAAACAGAAAATTTCAATTTTTTGTGAATACAAAACTTTCGAGAATTTCGCGATTACTTTTTTGTGTCAAAAAGTTAAAATTTATTGATTTTTCAAAATTTCAAAATAAATTTAGCCTACTAAGACTTTTTTTAAAATTCTTTTCTAACTGTCGTTTGAAACTACCAAGGATACAAGAATATCATTTACTAAAATTAAATTTTAATTAAAAGAAAATTTAAATAATTTTCTTTAAGTAACTTAAAAAAGTTTTTTATATAAAAAGAATGTTTTCATTTACATCAATTTATAAACAGCAAAAGGTTCATGATGCCGACAAATTTAACAATGAAAAAGATCTTCTAGGAAAAGAGGTAGTTGAACAGACACCTACACGCATTCATACAATATAATTCATATTTTTTTTTATTATTCCTTCAATTGCCTAAAGTTATTCAGAGCAGTGTTGTTACACCGGCGGCCTGTGATAATAGTTACAAAAAGTTCCGCTAGATGACGCTTTAAACACGATTTAGGCGCCATCTACGATTTCCATAGCGGAATTTTTTGTAAATATTATCACAGGCAATCACAGGCCGCCTGTGTAACAACTAGGGTTTGGAATTATGCAGATAAGAAGAAGAAGTATGCGCATAATTTTCTTCTTCTTATTGATTTTTCCATACTAAAATGAATAAGAAGAAGAAAATTATGCGCATACTTCTTCTTCTTATCTGCATAATTCCGAACCCTAGTAACAACACTGATTCAGAGGTGAATAGAAAATTCAATTTACATTATCATTGTCGCACACGGTCTCTCTTTCTTTTGCCATAAGCTGAATATTTAATTAATATTTCAAGTGACTTTTTTTTTACCTTTTTGTCTTCTTTTTATTTTTTATAGAATCTTTGGAAAAAATTGCTTTGGCCACAGACACAGACACAGACACCTTTAGCTTTCTGTCATCATAAAGTGTAAGAAAAATTATCGATATTGGGTCAAAAGGTTTATCGATATAAAAAAGAAATTTATTCATCACACAGAGAAAAATATTTTATAACTGGCATAAAGTTTTTCGATTTGTTTCTATAAAGTGAAATTTATAAGCGTTATAAAGAAAATTTTTAAGTGTTATAAAATTTTTTATAAGAGTTATAACAGTTTTATGACAGTTATAACAGTTTTAGAACTGTTATAAAAAATTTTATAACACTTACGATTTTTCTTTTTAGCGCTTATAAATTTGCCTTTATATGGAAAAATCGAAAAAAAATTTTATACCAGTTATTAAATATTTTCTCCGTTCAGTAAAATAAAAGATAGAAGAAGCCCAGCAGCAGCTTATGTAATTCATTTATAACAGTTTTAGAACTGAGATGACTGGACTTTGTGATTTGTCCTTTTAATGGCAAATTTCTAAGCGTTAAAAACAAAATTTTTAAGTGTTATTAAAATTTTTATAACAGTTTTATGACAGTTCAAAAACTGTTATAACTGTTATAAAACTGTTATTAAAATTTCATTACACTTAAAAATTTTCATTTTAGCGCTCATAAATTTGCCCTTAATAGAGACAAATCAAAAAAACTTTATGACAGTTATAAAATATTTTTCTCCATGCAGGAAAAAGAAAAAGATAGAAGAAGCCCAAAGCAGCAGCAGCAGCAGCTTATGTAATTCATAGAATATGAATTTTTATTCGAATGAAGAAGAAGAAATCAACCATATATCGTTCGAGTCATCTATGAAATGGCAAAATTGTCTCATCTGTGCAACACAACAATAACACTTTATCATGTTAGACGAGAAGTTTTAGAAGACTATAAGAGTGACGATAAACATAAAGTGAAATTGGAACAATGCACTGGAACTGGACATTTTTGCATTTTCTCATCATCACTAATTGCATCATTCTAACACATAGTGATGGCAGTGACAGTGATTATAATCATTTTGAGAGTAAATATTTTGGAGAAAATGAAACATATAACAATGATAAGCGATTAATTATTGAAGATTTTTATCGACAAAGTGCTTTCTCGATGAAAAGCATAAAGGACATTAATTTTCAGATTAATAACATTAACAGCGATAATAATAATGGCAAAAGCAACATTATTGAGTCACTTGGTGAGGCAACAGCAACAACATCATTAAATACGACACTAGCGATGAAAGAAGGTGAGTTTTTTTTTTATGAAATTAAATAATGGTTCGGCAATCGGCACCGATATTGGCAAACAAAAAAACTTCCGAAAAATTCCGCTATGAAAATTATAGATGGCGCTTAGATCGCTTTTGAAGCGCCCTCTACAATTTTCATAGCGGAATTTTTCTGAAATTTTTTTGTTTGCCGATATCGGCGCCGATGGCCGAACCCTAAAACTAATTAATTAGTTTATCAATATTAAAATTAACTGTTTTTTATTGAAAATGCGAGTGGGTGACAGCTACTACAAAAGAAATTTTATTTTTCGTAAATGTGGCTGAAATATGACTAAATTGGTTTCAGCTTGATGAAATAATTTATTTAAAAATTCTTAAAAAGTTTATTTATAATTCAATGAAAGAATTTATACTCTTTTTAAAACAATCGTCCTTTTAGTCTGATAGCTGAAAGCAAAAAGAAGTAAAGTCGCGCTCAGACTCGCTTTTTATAGACAGAATTTAAAATCTAATTTAAACTATTATATTAGCAATTAAAAATAACTCACTATCTAAGCGAGATGTAAGCTTTCGTAATTTTCAGCTTTTTCCAATTATTTTATGAACGATTTTGAAACACGATAGAAATGTTTCGTTATAGATGGCGCTAAAATCGAGTTTCTTGATATTTAATTTTTCCAAATTTTTCTTTACTTATTCTGTATTCATGAGCTTTCTAATTGCCAAATGCCATTGTTTTCTTCAAGGGAGAAGAACTCTATCAAAAATTCTAACAAATTAACAAAAAATTTTCTTGTAATTTCATACAAAATTTTTGAGTTTCAATGGTTGCTTTGATTGTGTAAATCAGCTCCATATATTAGTTATATATAAAATTTGTTTAAAATTTTCTTCTTATTTCAACCTAAAGTTATTTAACTACTAGTCCGTAGCCAGTAGCCAAAATCTACTGTATTCATTTGGCTTCTGTAGCCAAAAGTTCCAAAGCAAATTTTACTTTTACAACTCTGTTTCAGCCTTAATTAGTGACAAAAGTCTTTTACATTGTTTATTTATTTGTTTAAGCAAAAAGCGAGAAATTTATGAATTTCAGTTCGGGTTGACATTTGAAATTTTCGAAATTCTTTCAAAATATTTCACGAAAATTTTCTTTTGTAAAAGCTGTGTACCCCTTAAATAAAAATTTAAATTTCAAAAAGTCGTTAGTTATGAAAATAATAATAAAAAATTTTGTTTTATTGTGCAACAAGGTGACCGAATAATAAATTTTTTAAAGTGTGATTTTATCAACAATAAAGCTATAGCTATAAATTGCATGTCGTACTTGTAACATTTTCGATTCATTTAATAACATGAATTCCAATTTATTTCATATGACAACAATGTAAAATAAAAAAAGCAACAAATCATGCATGAACTTAAAAAATCGCAAGCAAACTTTTCTCTCTCTTTGAAATATTTAATCCTCAAAAGATTTATATCTCATTAATAACATTCATGTTGAATTAAACTTTCCATTTCGAGTGACTTTACCAACCACACACTTCATGCATATGTAAGAAAAAAACTTTTTTCTCCATCTTCATCATATATATTTTAAATTTCTTTTTTTTATACTAACATGGAGAGACTCTTTTGAGAATAATATGGCACAATAGTGACATTCATTTATCTGCTCTCACACTTACTACTTGTTAGCAGCTTGCTAAAAGGGTTTTTTTTTTGATGAAACTTTCCTCTTGTGATTTTACAACTCTCTTTTATTCTCCTCTGTTTCCTGTTGACATTAGTTGACTATCTAGGAGGAGGAAATGGACAGAAACTTTTAGTCTTTTTTTACGTATATAATACGCTTAGAGCGCATTATGTAAAAAAAAATATTCAAATAAAGAAAAAACCGTTATTTTTAATAAATTTCAGTATCTTCATCAAAGCGAAAAAATTAGTGTTTTTTGCCATATTTGGTCACATAAAAGTACATTTGATCACATTTGGCCAATTTACCAATATTTTGTCTAAATTATTTCATATTGATCTTTATCAAAATTCTTTGAAATTAAAAAAAAAAACTTTTTCAATTGCATTTAGATAAAGTAGAATTGCTTGTATGTGAAAAACACCAAAGCTTAAAATGAAATTTAAGAAATATTTAGGGACATTGCCAAAAAAAAAAAACAAGGAGTAAGGACTTCGGTCTAACGTGCGCTTACGTGCGTTAACGTGCGCTAACAGGATCTAAAATGAAAGTTCTTATCCTTTGAAAAAAATTTTTAAGAAAAAAATTCGTTATGAAAAATGTAGAGGGCGCTTAGATCATTTTTCAAGCGCCCTCTACGAACTCAATCTAAATCTTTAACAAATATAACAAAAAATTTCTTGATAGTTTCATACTAATTCAGCTGTTTTTGCTTAAAATATAAGTACAAATCCACTTTTTTAGTCATAAAAACTAAGAATCAGGCCTTGATTCATACAAAATTTTTGATTTTCAATGATTACTCTGTTAACACTTTCAAGAGTTGTTTTTATTTGAGTTCTTGATTATTTTGAAATAATTTCTGAAATGAGCGCACAGGTTGGAATTTAATTTGAATTAAGTATCAATAACAGTCCATCCGTATCTCCTGGTTGACTATATTTATTGAATAAAGCTAGTCAGTGTTGTTACGCAGGCTGCTTAGATTGCCTTTGACAATGTTTACAAAAAATTCCACTAGATGGCGTTACAAAAACGACGAAAGCGCCATCTACAATTTCCATAGCGGAAGTTTTTGTAAATATTATCACAGGCAACCTGTTTAACGACACTGAAGCTACTAAAAATCATGTAGAATATTTGTGGTTCATTAAGCCTTGGGCAAAACATGAAAAACTTAAAAATAAAATTGATTCAATTGCAGAAGCTAAAATTGAGATTTTTTTTTTAAGCTTATAAAGCCCTAAAAAGTACAATTTTAATTGGGTCGAATAGTGCCAAAATAATTTTCCATTATTATGCAAATTAAGCTCAAAAATATGAGTTGCTGCATGGTAAAATTCCTTTCTTTTCACTTTTTTGGCTTATTGCCGAAGTGCTTTCATAAACTTATACTTGGTGCAAAAAAAAATTAATTTTCATGATAGAACAGCAACAGCAGCATGTAGAAGAAAGAAAAATTATAAATTCTATTGTGGTTATGTGTGTGGATTTAACAAAAAATTTAATTACTGAAAACTTTATTAACAACAAGTTTTTTATGTTATATAAAAAAAAGAAAGAATTTCAATTTATTTCACACAAAAAAGCTTTTTAATTTGATAAAATTGACTTTGAACTAAAAAAGACTATGAAAATGGCTATTGCAAGTGATAGAATCAAAAAAAGGACTTTTTAGTATGGTTTGACATCATGCAAGAAGAAGTTTTAGCGCGTTGTTCTTCTTCGTTTATGCTTGTTGACGAGCTTTACTTTTTAATTAAGGCAAACACACTCAGATTAAATGGCAATTACTTAGATCTGATTTTTGTGGTTCTTAGCAAAAATTAAGTTTTCTTCAAAAATTCCATAAATCCTGGTAGTCCAGACAGAAAAAGTGACAGTTGGAATTTGGAAAAATTTAAACCAGATTTCTTGAATATTTTAATAGTTGCCCAGTACCCTTTTACGAAAGTACAAAATTTAGATTTCTTTATTTATTCCGTTTTTTAATTGTTTTTAAGTAAAGAAAATTAATAAAGAACAAACGATAACTAAATCTGTAAATGCAGAAAGGAATTTAAATTTGCTATTTTCAAAATTGAAATTTTTTGTTTTCGAAAAAAAAATTTACGCGTAGTTGCGTACCACCGGGAATTCCAAAAACCTTATTTGACCGTTATTTTTGTCGATCTGGACTACCAAGTCTCTCTTCTATTCTATTTATATCTGCTGAAATCATTCTTATTGTTTCTTTTCCTTGCTAGATCTTTCAGACTTATGCTGGTTATTACAAGCTTTAAATGATTTTCTACAAAATTTCCAATTTTTGCCAAATGTAAACAAAAAACATTTCTTCAAAAATTCAAATTTTCAGTTATAAAATTAAACATTTTAAAAGCAGAATTGAAAAGCTGCTAAATGGCTGCCTTACATATAAGTGCAAACATTTCTACTTTTTAGTAGAATTCACCAAGCGAAAATCAGAAATTTCTAAAAAACTAAGTTTACTGTGATTAATCGATTCTTTCCATTCATATTTGACATCTAGAATCAAAAAAAAAATATTTTTGTCTGGCCTACTGAGCAGATAAAAATTTCAAAACTTTTGAAAGTCTAAAAAAAGTGAAATCAGGATTTAAAACCAGACAAAACGAGTCAAATTTTTAGACTCAATGCTCTAATAAATTGGTTATCGAGGCATCTAGCTTTGTAATAAAATTAATTAAATAAAATGATTTATTTATATTTTTGCAGCCAACACATTATCAATATCATTGCGCAGTAATTCATCCGTAAAAATACTGCCAATTGATAGCATCAGCAATGATAGTAATAAAAATGATAAATTAAAGTTACTTCTCAATAGCAGCACCATGCACAATAAGCTGAATAATAGCAATAATTATGGAACAAAACCAACACATGGATCATCACAGTTAAAGAAAACAGACGCACCAATGTTAAATTTAGTTTATGACTCACACATTAAACAACGATATCCTGACTTTCGGTGAGTAACCGAAAGAATTTATGAAATTCAATTAATAATTTTTTTTTATGTTCTTTGCTGCAGCTTGGGAACACATTTTGATCAAGTTGCAGTCGGATCATTAATTAATGTGACCATTCAAGATGGCAAAACGGCATATTTAAACTGTAAAATTAATTTATTACAGGACAAAACGGTAAATTTTTCATTACTTACTGCAATCTGTTTTTGTATGAAAAAAATTTTTAAACCGTTAAAATTTTTAAATGTTTCCATTCTCCTTTTACGAAAATTTTATTTTCGAATTTTTCAAAATTTTATTTTCGAAAATTTCATTTTCGAATTTTTCAAAATTTTATTTTCGAATTTTTCAAAATTTCATTTTCGAAAATTTCAAAATTTTATTTTCAAAATTTTCAAAATTTCATTTTCGAAAATTTCATTTTCGAATTTTACAAAATTTTATTTTCGAAAATTTCAAAATTAATTTCTAACTGAATTTTCAATGTAATTTTCTATATGTGCAGGTTACATGGGTTCGTCGCATTTATTATCAAGATCCAAATGATGAATTGCATGAACGTGAAGAATTGCAATTGCTCACAGTTGGCACAAATACGTTTGTTGCTGATTCACGTTATTCAGTTGATTTTCAATATCCTAGTAATTTTAGACTGCTGATTCGGAATGTCAGCAAACATCATGATGAAGGTGTCTATGAATGTCAGGTATGTGTCAATGACATGAAAATTTTTTTTTAATTATCAAATGTGAACTATCACTTGGGGTTAATACAATTTTCTTTTCTATTTCAATTTCCCGCGTGACTGCAATCAACAGATATCAACGCATCCACCGAAAGTAATACAATTTTATCTGCATATAAATGGTGAGCTTTGTAGAAAAATAAAAATTTTTCTTTTTCTTCCTTGAAAAGTAATTTTATTGAATTATGTCGATGTATGTGAATCAGTGTTGTTACACAGGCGGCCTGTGATTGCCTGTGAAAATATTTACCAAAAAGTCCGCTATAAAAATTGTAGATGGCGCCTAAATCATTTTGAAGCGCCATCTAGCAGAATTTTTTGTAAATATTATCACAGGCGAACACAGGCTGCCTGTGTAACAACACTGATGTGAATGTATGAGAAAATAAAACTTTATAACTGACCTCAAGGGATGCGTACTTCATCAAAAAAGTATCAAAAGAACAAAAATTTCATCAAGAAATTAAATTTGATTACTATAATCGAATTTTCATTGAAGTATCAAAAGTTCACACCCCTTGACTGGTATAAAGTTTGCTCTTAAATAAGAAAAAATTAATAAGAGTTTTATGAAACACAAAAAGTTTAAATGTCGTAAAGCGCTTTTTGACAGTGTTGTTATCGTAGATGTCTACGATCTAGATTTAGACATATTTTTTGTCTACGTAGACAAAATTGTAGATCATAGACATCTACAATAACAACACTGCTTTTTAGCCTTATTAAAACACTTTATGAAAGCAAACTTTATGCCAGTTATAAAGTTTTTCCTCAGTGAATGAATGAAAGAGATTCTTGAACTTGATTGAAATTTTCAATTATAGATGGCGCTAAAATCGCATTTTTATTTTTACAATTTTTCATAACTTTTGAGTGTTCATGAGCATTTTATTGAATAATTGAAATTTTTGACAACATTTATATGCTCATTTTGACATGAATAACTGACTTCAAGGTTGAACTTTTTTTGTAAACTTTTTGGCTTTGATAGTAACGTAAACCTTTTGAAAAATTGTCTTCAGATGGCGCTTCGATCGAAATTTAAAACTTAAATAACTGTTAAATTAAAGTAAATAAAGACACATAAAATACAATAAATTCAAAATACTTTTTTTCTATGGTAGGGACAACTTTTGCTTAAAATTTATTATTTTGTGAGAAAAATTTAATTGAAAATTCAACTCATTTAAAAGTTTTTATAAAAGCTTTGTAGTAAAAGCTCTACCTTGCTTTTTTACTTAAATAAAGTTCAAAGACGAAGCAAAAATTTCAATAAAACACAATGAAGGTTGGCAATTGAGACATAAAAATAAAAGCTTTCATTATAGCAAATTGACATTGTCTTGCGAGAAAAAAAATTTCTTTTGAACTCAAATGATCAAGAATCAATAAAATAAAGTGTTTAAGTCTTTAAATGTTGTCTATTGATGGCAGCTATCAAACTTTCACACATGTTTCAAATGATTTTTATTGCTCTCGTTTGAACATGTCATATGTGAAATCTGATAAAAAGCAAGCTTTGATTTATCATCAGGGAGCAAATAAAGTAATATGCCATAATATGTTACGTGACAATGTGTGACATTTTACAAATTTGTCATTTTGATTTTTTGTTTACGGAAACTAAGAAGTTTCATTCGATGATTTTGACCGTTAAAATTTAAATTTGAATTTCAGTTTACATTCCCCTATTTTCGAAAAAAAAATTGAATTTTCGAAAATTTCGAAAATAATTTTTATCACTTTTGAAACAAAATATCACTATAAAATGATACTCAAAGCATTCTTTGAGTGCATAAAATAAAATGAAAAACTTTTTATACCACTGCACATATTCTGTTCAACATTTTACCGCATTCATGCCGCGCGCGCGGTTTATGAGTAAATTGAATTAAAACAAATGAATGTTTGTGCTCCCATTTTGCATTCTCAAGACATCAACAACAATAACAACAACCCATTATGAGCGTGAATGAATGAATTTATTAAAATACTCATACAAAGGAATGGAATGAAATTTTATCTTCATTTCCGCAGCAGCAGCAACAATGTGAGAATGAGAGTGAGCTGTGGGCCATATGGCAGTGGTTCCTGTTAATTATGCAAGAGAAAAATATGACATTTGCACTCTTTGGAAAAATAAAGTTGCTATAATTAGCTGTAAACTGGCAAATACTAATTAAAAGCTAACTCATTGTAAAAGGATCTTTGTGATCGTTAATAATTATTACTTTTCTTAAGAATGTTTATATCAGAGTTGTTATATAGACGGTTTATGTGAATATTTACAAAAAATTCTGCTAGATAGCGCTTCAAAACGATCTAAACGCCATCTACAATTTTCATAGCGGAATTTTTTGTAAATATTCACATAGACCGTCTATATAACAACTCTGCTTTATATTCTTTCTTTTATTTCAATTTTTTTACTCATTTTTCGTATAGAAAATTCAACTTAAACATTCACTTTGACTGACTCAAAAATTCTCAAAAAATTCAATAGCTAAAGTTTTCTAGTTTCTTGCTTTTGATTTGTGTTATCAAGTTACTGGCTTATCACTTTATTAGAAAGCTTTCATTAACTCCTAAATTCGAAAAATTACAAAACAAAAATTTCTTTATTGAAAAATGTAAACGAAAAATTTCTTCTTTTCGCCTACTAAGATTTTTTCAAATGTTAATTTCGATCATTTTTCGACAAACTAGAACTCTGAAAGTTTCAATATTACTTAAAACACGATGAAAATACATTTTTCAAGCATTTTTACGTTGATTTTTGTAATATTTTGAGCAATAATTGCTAAATTAAATTTAATATGATAGCGTGAAGTTGGCTGCAGAATAAAATAATTTTTGATGATGCAATAAATTTTTTGCATCATTTTTTACTCAATTTGAATTTAAATCGACCGTTATTTGTAATTTGACAAATAATCTAAATTTGTTTTATCAAATCGATAGTTTAGTTGAGACATTCTGTAGTGTTACAGCGAAGTGAAGACACTCAAGCAGCTTCATTGGTAGGAAATAAAATCCTTATTTGAAAGTCGGCTAGTGGCAATCATTAGCTTCTCTTTGAACATGCAAAAACATACAGTCAACACTATCATGTGTCTGGTGACGAGAGTTGGGTTTATGACACAAAAAGTTCTTCAGTCTACGTGGCCTGTGAGCTAGAAATAGTTTTGCTCGACCAAAAATCAAATCCATCCATTCATTCAAATCGAATTGTTTTTGTATTGACCCGTGTGAAGTTAACTCACATTTCGACTGACAATCAGTGTTGTTACACAGGCAGCCTGTGATTGCCTGTGACAATTTGAGCTGAACACTTACGTTTATACGAAAGTCATTTTGGTCGAATTTTCAACCCAGATACTTTTAAAACTTTGAACTTTTCTAGTAAAAATTTGATAAAAATCAAGGCCTGAAATTTCGCATCAAGATACCTTTGATTTTCGAAAAACAAATTTTTTTAGGAAAGACTTTTACTAAAAGAGCTGAAGTTTAAAAACAATAGCACGAAGTCATGCAATCCTCACAGATTTTTTATTCCTTGAGCTTTTCTGAATGAGAACTTTTAACAATTTTTCATTATTCTCATATAATAAATTTAATGAGTGATTTTTCTCTCTATATATTCATAGCACCCGAGCTGTTTATTGCTGATGAAAGTCTAAATCCACTTTACGAACGTCATTATGAAGTTAATTCGACACTTGAGCTATATTGTTACGTACGTAACATTGAAATGACATCATCTGTGGTTTTATGGATTCATAATGATCATGTTCTGAACTACGATGCGATAAGAGGTGGAATAAGGTAAGTGTGACCGAAATTATGAGCGTTCTGTTTATGTCAGCAGTTACTTGTATGCTCTTATCTTTTCTTTCCAACCATCGCACAGTGTACGAACTGACTTAACAGAAGAAGGTGCTAATTCGACATTAAGTGTAGCCAAAATTAATAAACTCGATTCTGGTGAGTTTTCTTATTCTTC